>CM076579.1:1090147416-1090312474 GCA_034641835.2 Pinus albicaulis | reverse complement strand
ATTTCTATTGGCCGAACTTTCGAAAGGATGTCGAGAAGCACATCAGATCCTGCACTGCTTGTGCCATTGCCAAA
Organism: Pinus albicaulis; assembly: GCA_034641835.2. Classification (NCBI taxonomy): domain Eukaryota; kingdom Viridiplantae; phylum Streptophyta; class Pinopsida; order Pinales; family Pinaceae; genus Pinus; species Pinus albicaulis. The sequence goes on along the minus strand of CM076579.1, from coordinate 1,090,312,400 downwards.
CCGACCATCAAGAAGCAAGGCCTATATACTCCACTACCTACCCCTAGTCGACCATGGGAATCCATCTCCATGGATTACATGTCGGGCCTGCCTTCTACTAAGAATGGAAATGACTGTGTTTTCGTGGTCGTTGACAGATTCTCGAAGATGGCCATTATGGCGGCCTGTAAGAAGAATATCACAGTAGAAGCCACTGCTAAACTCTTCTTTGAACGAGTGTGGGTGCACTTTGGGATCCCACAGTCTATCATATCAGATCAAGATAGCAGGTTCCTCAACACATTTTGGTCCAGCCTCTGGTCAATGTTGGACACAAAGCTCACCAAGTCCACAGCTTTCCATCCCCAAACAGATGGCCAGACAGAGGTCGTCAACATAATGATTGTACACATTCTGTGCATGTACAATTCAAAGCATCCACGCACATGGGACGAGAGCCTCCCTTATGTACAACATAGTTATAATCGGGCTCTCCACAGTTCAATCGGCCATAGCCCCTTTCCGGTGGGCTTGGGATTCCAACCACTATGTCCCATTGACGTAGCCATGCCATTTGGTACTGGCTGGTGCCATCCAGTTTCATGTCCGCTTTGAAGTTGTGCTTACTTATACCACACCATGTTTTCGAACACATCCCACGACCAGGTTCAGAGACATTGACAGAGCTAAACTGGCATGCTAGCCGCCATGATCAACACCGGGTGCCACACCACTTCCAGGTGGGCGACAAAGTATGGCTACATTTGCACAAGGAGCGCCTCACTGGACCTCACCGCAAGCTTCGCCCACTCCGATACGGGCCGTACACCATCACCAAGGCTGTAGGTAACAATGCCTTCGAGCTTAGTATTTCACCATTCCTTGGTCTGCACCCAGTCTTCAATGTGGATCGCCTTCGTCCTTACTTTCCACCTCTACTGGACACCTCGGACATTGCAGAACAACTCACACCAACAGAGTTAAACCCAGACTGCATGGAACAGGCCACCACAGCTTGTATCATGGACATGCAAATCAAGAACACTCGTCAACAGCAGATCCAACTGTATCGGGTTGTCAAAGCTGGCCAACTCCTGCACCAAGGAAAGTGGTTCACCAGGGACCAAGTTCAGCATAAATTTCCTCATCTCATGGAGGAACTTAACGCAATGGGGACCATTGCTTCCTAAGGGGGGAGGAATGATCCAGGTGGATATTGGTGGCCACCCGCCTATTCCACTTGGGCCCCCACCATTGTCTCTTTCAGCTTTTCCGTTTTGGCATAACTTACTATTTTTAGCAGTTTTTCGGGTCCTGAACTTCCGGAGCCGTTTTGAGGCCCTAAACGACGTTTTTTGGGTACGAAAGCGCCAGCGAATTTTCTGATAAAATTCGCCTCGACAGCTGTAGTCCTCGGACAGAGCTTTCTAATGATGTATCATATGCGTCAAACGGAGATAGTATGCCAAAGTTACGTCCCTGGGAAGTTGAAACACCAATTTACCCAAACGGGGCCCATAGTTTTGGCGCTTCATCTCCTAGGGTTAGGTTCTTGGGATGTTTAGGGTTCTCCATTGTTTCTCAATAATAAATAGGCCCTCGCGCCTCATTGTAAAGCAGTTCAGAGGTCTGTAGCCACCACATCTCTTCTCAGAGATAGCTACCAGTACCCTAGCTAGTTTTATTTTCATTGTCTGTAAGCAAATTTCAGTTCTTTGATATTAATGAAATGAAGTGTTATTTCCGCTGCATCTCTGTATTTATGGTTATGTGTTTATTCTGTTGCGTTCCTGCATAAATCCGGATCATCGAATTAAGAATCTCTACAAGCTAGAGGTAGATGGCTGCACTGCAATGGTGGGCAAAGCAGAAGAAGTGGTGAGCTGGGATGAGGGCGAGTTATGGCACAGGAGATTGGGCCATCTTCACCATGGCGCTTTGAAGATTTTGTAGCAAATTTCTACTGGAATTCCATGGGTCAAACCAAGAAGATAGGGATTCGAGTTAAGAATCTCTACAAGCTGGAGGTAGATGGCTGCGCTGCAATGGTGGGAAAAGCAGAAGAAGTGGTGAGCCGGGATGAGGGCGAATTATGGCACAGGAGATTGGGCCATCTTCACCATGGCGCTTTGAAGATTTTGTACCTCACCGGGACTCCAAGGTACTTAAGGCAACATCAAAGGTAAAGGATGTACAATGGGTAATTTTGTGAAGACCACTTTTCATGAGAAGGAGAACCGTGCTTCGGTGATCCTGGAGAGAATTCACACAGATGTGTGTGTACCATTCTCGGTTTCTTCAACAACGAAACACATGTATGATGTGATATTGGTTGATGAATTTTCTCGTAGATGCTGGATCTTCTTCATGTAGAAGAAGAGTGAAATTTTCTCAAAGTTCGTGAGTTCAAGGCATTGGTGGAGAAGGAGTCAAGGAAGCGGGTGAAAGCTATAAGGAGCGATAATGGTGGTGAATACATCTTTGGAAAATTCAAAGACTTCTATAGCAAAGAAGGAATTCAAAGAGAACTCATAGCGCCTCATAACCCACAAAAGAATGGGGTCTCGGAGAGAAAGAACAAAACAATCGTGGGTGCTTCACGAGCAATGCTGCATGACTAGGGCCTACCAATGCACTTGGGGGTGGAAGCATGCAACACTGCAGTTTATGTGAAAAACTATTGTCCTCATAGAGTACTTGGCATGAGTACACCCGAGGAAGCTTTTTCTGGTAAGAAGCTTGATATTTCTCGTTTGAAGATTTTTGGCTCACCTGTTTACATTCATGTGACGAAGGATGCCAGGAAGAAGTTGGAGCTGACTGCAGAAGTTGGGATATTTTTGGGGTACACAGAAACACCCCACAACTATTGTGTGTATTTTCTAAACAGTCGAATGACTATTATGTGATGGGATATAAAATTCAATGAGGTGAAAGCCATGAAGTTGTCGCTTGAGAGGGAGCTACACTTGCATGCGGAGGAGGAACTTTTTGCTCCCAAAGATGAGCCTCTGGATGTGGATCAGCCACAGGAGGAGATTCATGGAGTGGAGGAGTCCACTCATGAAGAACCAAACATCAAACAAGGCACGAAGCGTACCACAGAAGCTGAGAGACTGAAGGTGGATGCGACACAAAATGTAGGAGTTCCCACATCATAGCGCAGACAGAGACAATCACCTGACCGATATACTAGATACATGGATCTTATGAGAAAGTGTATTGTGACAGAGCCATCTTCTTTTGAAGAAGCATCATAGGAGCCCACATGGGTAGATGCCATGGTGGAGGAGTATGACTCCATTGTCAGAAACAATGCTTGGGAGATTGTTCCAAGGTCGGTGGGAAAATCAGTTGTAGGATCTAGATGGATCTATAAGGTAAAGCAAGCTGCTGATGGGAACATCGATAAGTATAAGGTAAGATTTGTTGCCTGGGGCTTCTCACAGATTGAGGGGATTGAATATGAATAAACATTTGCACCTGTCGCATATTATTCTTCCATACAGACCATCCTTTCTCTCTCAATGCAGATGGGTTGGCACATTCATCAGATGAATGTGAAGACTGCATTCCTTAATGGGATCATTGAGGAAGAGGTGTACATTGGAAATCCTAAAGGATTTGAGATCTTCAGCAGCGAGTCGCATGTGTGCAGGCTCAAAAGAGCGCTGTATGGGCTGAAACAAGCACCCCGTGTTTGGTACACTCGGATTGAAAACTATTTCACTGGACTTGGCTTCACCAAGAGTGAGGCAGATGCAAACCTGTACCAGATTGTGGTTGAGGGTAAGATTTTTATCATTGTACTTTATGTTGATGATTTGATACTAACAGGTGATGAGCAGTTGATACACTCATGCAAGGCTGATCTTGCAAAGGAGTTTGAGATGAAGCATTTAGGCCTCCTTCATTATTTCCTTGGATTGGAAATATGGCAGCGGGAAGGTGAATTTTTTGTGTCTCAAGGCAAGTATGCCCGGGAGATACTGGATAAGTTTCACATGCAAGGCTGCAAGCCTATCGACACTCCTCTTCTAGGAAATTGGAAGAAAGAGGATGATACATCGGCAGAGGTAGTGGATGCCACTGTTTATCGATAGTTGGTGGGTTCACTCATATATTTGATCAATACAAGACCAAATATATGCTATGCAGTGAACCAGCTTTCACAAGTGATGGTTAAGCCTACCAAGCTCTTTTGGAAGGCAGGCAAGCATGTCCTGAGATATCTTAGGGGCACATCTGAGTATGGTTTATGGTACAAACAGACGGATGAGGTGAAGTTTCATGGCTTCACGGATGTAGATTTGGAAAGAAGCCCAACGAACAGAAAAAGCACATCAGGAGGGATTTTCAGTATCGAATTTACGATAGTTTCTTGGTACAGCAGGAAACAAAGATCCGTGGCACTCAGTTCAACGGAAGCAGAATACATGGCAAAAATTTTAGCTGCATGTGAGGCTATCTGGATGAGGAAGATTCTGGTTGGTTTGTTCGGTTCAAATTTAGATCCCATGGTGATTCATTGTGATAATCAGAGTTTCATTAAACTCTCGGTTAATCCTGTGTTTCATGATAGATCTAAACATATTGATATCTGGTATCATAATATTAGAGATTGTGTGTAGTGGAAGATCATGCTGCTTCAGTACATTCCCACAGAGGATCAGGATGCAGATATTCTGACAAAGGCGCTCACCAGGAGAAAATTAGAATACCATAGAGGCAGGATCGGGGTGAAGGATAATCCCTATCTTGTTGAGAGGGAGTGTTGAGATTCAACAAGATGATGAGCTTAGTGAAAAGAGTCGCCTTCACTAAGTGGGCTCGCAGGCTATTTTTGGCGGAAGTCTATTTTTAGACAGGTCGATCATATTTCAGAAATTGCAGGATGCTATTTGTGGATGGTTGATCAAGTTGGAAAAATAGATGAAATTCTATCTTTAAAATATTGGGCGAAGTCTATTTATAGATTTTCAATCTAAAAATAGATGCATGTCGATTATTATTAGCTCTTAGTAATAATCGGACTCTAAACAACAACTTATTCTCTTGGAGCACTTCAGTTTAGTGCACAGATGTGGCACAACAACTGACAGAAGGAATTATGCTATTCCTAAGGGTTTACTGGAGCTATTACATGGAGGTCTCAGTTAGAACTCAAGTGGCAGAGTTATGACACAGTTGGAAGAAGTAGTTATGGAGTTGTATTTAGTTTAACTCAATTAGACTCAGTTGAGCTAGTTGTATCTAGTCTAACTGATTGATACACTAGTGAGGGTGGAGTGAATTAATTAGTTAATTAATTCACAAATAATAAATCATTAATCAACTGAACAATAAAACAGTTAACTACAGTGCATGGCAGTTTCAGTGGAGACCAGTGGAGAGATAGGTGAAAGGGCAAGATAGACTATCTGTTGTGACTATAATGATGCATTTATTGCATCAAACACACAATGGAGATGCCAATGAGGATTGCACAGTCAATCCAAGAGTAATTCAAATTCATTCAGAGCCATTCTTTAGCAGAGATTGCACAGTGTAGGTAGGCTAGCAAGTGGCAAAGATCGGTGCATGGATTTGCAAGATTGAGCCTGATTAGTGTATGACGATTTTACTGTACTAAGAGCTTGTGATAAGATTTTTATGTTTGTATGAGATTGTCATATGATCTCCATGTTACATAATATATAGTTGGGGTTTTCAGCTTTAGGCTTTCTCGGTTAAAAACTGTGTTATGTGCGATTGAATATTTTTGTTTATGCTTCACATGTGTGTGCAATTAATTTTTCCGCAAAATATTAACAAGTGGAATAGATTCAGTATCTTGCATAAAGTTAAATAGTGTGAGATTAGGTGGATCTTGGACATATGCATGCTTAGTGCATATAATTTATACATAGTGTATATAATTATATTTTCTCATCCAAAGAAAATACGATAGAGGTCTCATCTATATGTAAAATATATAATTTTAGCAATCTAACCCCTCACAAAAAAAATACATAATTTTTAATTTCTGAAAATTAGTCATTATTAACCACCTTTGCGACATCCTTTCCTTTTTTTTCAATGTATTTTTTTAACAAGGATTACTCAACATCCCTATGTGTCACAATTTGGATATTTCCAAATAAATATTCTTACTAATTAACAAATTAAATAATAATGTATTAATTTTCACTCCAAAAGTGGGTAAATTTTAAGTGAATTAATGTCAACAAGTCCACTTACATTTGCACTATTTAAGTAGAATTTGGAAGGATTAGTGTTGGGGAGTAAGGATTACACACCACTAATGCATGTCCTATATCATAACTATGAAATAAGGACTCCATCCCCTTACTCCCATTATTCCCAAGGTGGCGGTATTCAAGTCACATTTTTTACAAGGTGGGACTATTTCACTTGCTATCCCATTACATTTCTTTTCAACGTTGTCACTGTCAATGTTACAGTCAAATGAGTTAAGTCAAATCAAGCAAATCATCATATTACTTGTCATGGTAAATCATAAATGTTAGGTCTATCGATTCATATTTTCATAGCTCAATATTCTATATTACAACATATTCCAAAGGTGTTGTTGCTTCATGCACTATGGTTGTCACATTAACACAAGACCATGCCAATGTACCATTGTCCAAGAAACTGTCATTTGTCCATATCTATACTCATAAACTACTTTTACAAATCATAAGGTCATTATGTTAAATTAGTATTTTCCTCCCACTCACTATTTCTCTGTCAAGTTTAATATATCAAGTTCATTGTGAAATAAGTCAAACTGTCAAGTCAATAGTAATGTATCACTATCATAAAGTGTCAAATTCAAACATATTATCATAGCATGATCGCTATGTCAACCAAGGTGTTGTTTGTAACCTTTTTATATTACAATAATGAGCATATGTATAAGACAAAATCGAGGTCTTAAAAATATGTAGGATATAGTAGGTTCGATGAGATTAGAATACTAGTCAATAGAGTGCATCAACAATTAGTAGTAAAGGTCATGTAATTGTTTTATTAATATGTCAAGCCCTATGAGTCAAACTAACATGTCATGTCATTGTTTTCACTAGGAAAATACATCACTTGTTAAGTTTTTATGTTACATCACATAAAAAATAATGTTCAAAGTCAATGATTGGGTTATTGTCTTTGGTTCTTGAAGTTATTCAACTTATACAAAATGAGATTGAGGCGTGAATTGTTTTCATATATTGACAATTGTTGGTGAAGATTATATTTTTTTCCAACGCACATAAATTATATAGTTATTCTATTCTATTTTTTTGTATTTATTTTCTAATTATGATATGTTTTCTTTTTTTTGGAAAACTTACATGCATGACACAGTAAAATTTTGGCTTGTACTGTGGCACAAACCTATCCAGTCTACTATAGGAACATATACATAAATATGAACATTAGGTTCAATACACTCATTAGGATGATGGTTACTATTACATCTCTAATTTTTATTGAATTTTACATTTTCAGGAGAGAGATAAACACAAGCATGACCCATGGGCCATATATCAAAGACCCAATCTAAATTGGAAACCCATAGTGGAGAATACTAGACAAAGATATATTCATTACCCTTGGCCAATCCAGTGAAAACCATTCACTTGAAGCTCTTTATAATGGATACAATATTCTAGTTAAATAGGCCTCCTCCACATTAATATCATGTGCCACCATAAATCACTTACAATAAACTGACCCTTGATTGAAGTAAGGTTAACCTAATAATCCCACCTTTAAGTTTATATAAGAATATGGGATTTTTATAATAGCCCCTTACTTGTATCACCTAAATTCCAGTCTCACAACTTAATTCCATGACACATGACCCAAGCCATGCCAAAAAAACTTTATATTGAGGTCATATGTTTTTAGTATAGAAGCCATAATTCTCAAAGAAGATATACCATACAAATTGTAAAAATAATCAATGCAAATAATGAATTATATATATATATATATATATATATATATATATATATATATATATATATATATATATATATATATATATATATAAAACACATATCTTCATCGAATATTTGATGACACAAGATATTTTTTAAAAAACATGGAACTTCATCAAATATTTGAAGACATTGGCTATTTTTTTTAAAACACAGAACTCCATCAAATATTCGACGACACCAGTCGACAGTTGAATATTTGACTCCTATCGGTCGAAGTACTTGTTTGATAATTGATGAAAAAAGCATTGGTTGTTTAACACTCCCATTATACAAAAATCTTATCTGTCAAATATCTAACGCGTCACCGTTAGCCTGTGAGCGTAAGAGTGATAACATTCATGTCGCACAATTTACATATATCGTCGATTACCTAACGCCTAAATTTCGGTTTTTTCCATCAGACAAAAAAACCTATGTGTTGAATATATGACGATAATCTGATATGAGATCTATCATATATTTGATATTTGGTCCATAAGATATCTGATGAGTTTTTTCTTTTCAAAACTAACTTCATAACGTCATTTTTTTAATGACCATTTCGACCTTTTTGTGTGTTGGATAATCAACATATGTACTGTCGCATATCTGAAGATTACTAAACTATCGATGACATAATTCCAATGAGTATTTGATGAACACCAATGTGTCAGATAACTGACACCAATAAGTCGCATATCCGACTAATAGCCATTGTATTTGGGCCCCATTTTTACTAGTGTGTAGACTTTCCTTGCTATTAGCCAACTTTTAGTTTTCAAAAGTAATTTCAGATCCTAGATGTCATTTCACCACTTTAATTCCCTTTTTCCTTTGTCGCATTATGAAAATGTTGAATGAAATTTGTTCACTGAAATAAGTAAATTAGGTATTGGACATGGGATTTCAATGATTTTGTGTCATTGATGTCACACTTCCACTTGCAGCTACCTAGAAAAAATATACAATAATTACCTAATAAATATAACCACTAATTTTATAATACAAAAATAACGACTATAATATGTGATATCAAATTTGATAAATGAAAATTGATACTACAAGTCAACTTTGAACTTTTCCACAGCCAAACTCAACACTGACACATCAGTTCCAAGAAAAAATCTACAAAATCCTTTAATGTGAAATGAGGGTGTTTGCAGAATCAAAAATTGAAAGCTACCTCCGCATAATATACTATCTCCATACTTTAGTACATCTGCTTCATTTCAACAACATAGCTATAAACAAAGCTTGTCATCAATGATTCAATTTTCTTTGTACTGCGCACAACCTTTAATCAATTGACTGCAAATATTTGACAATATGGAGATACATATTATTTATAATTAAAATATTACAAGATCAATATGGATTATTTGATACTAAAATATTAGCAATAAAAAATTTGTTTGTAATTGAAATATTAGCAATAATATCGTGTTTGTCCACCACTTGCCTAGGTGTTATTGCGAACAAAAAATATGGATTATTTAATACGAGAATATTAGCAATAAAAGCCTTCAATGCAAAGTCCAGAGATATTCCAATGAAAGCTTCCAAGCTCCCTTAAGAAAAAATATACTAAAGTACACAAATATGCACAATGAAAGCTTGAAAACTTCCTTAGCACAATGGACTTCTTCTGCGCTTCTACAAATGTCCCTAATTTCAGAAAATTAACCATAAACAAAGCTTCTTCCCAATGATCCAAGCATTCATGTCGTTACAGGTTCTTTGCATTTCAGAATGATTCAACCTTTGCTCAATTGAGTAGTGATAGTTAGAAATACATAAATTTGCATAATTTATAACTAAAATATTGTTAACAACAAATATGGATTATTCAATACTAAAATTCTAGAAATAAAAACATTATTTATAACTAAAAAATTACCAACAATATCGTCATGTGGATCGAAAACAAAATCATTGCTTTGGTAGTTCTTGAAGCTTGAAATATTTAAATATTTAGGAGCTTGAATTCAACTTGATGTTTCCAATTTGACTTTTGATTAGTGGTCGCTACACGACATATTCCTCAATATTTATATTTCAATTATGTGAAAATTCATTGTGCGCAACTCATTGTGTTAACCCCTGCACTTGAATCTTCCTTACAATGATTCAATTTTTATAATTTTCCAGATATCTCATTATGCTCTATTATATAATTACAAGGAAGGGAATAAATGGATGTACAGTCATAATGCTTACAGTGATTAACCATTAATACATATTAAATATATCCTTCTATTATAATATTAATAGACTATTCATTTGGTGAAATAAATGGATCAAATGAATTTATAAGCATAATTGGGGCCACTGTAAAATAGTCTCAATACTTATAGTAAGATCAATCACGATTTAGCCTATTCGAGAAATGCTAAGTCACATGTGAGTAGGGTGGGAAAAAGGGTAGGATGTATCATAGTTACTCACGTTGGTTGAGTCTATGTCAGTCTGTCTGTGGACGAAGCATGTCTAGAGATAGCGTGTGTGAAGGAAGTTGTGCAGATATCGTTGTGTGGAGCAAGCATTGTGGATCAAGCATGGGCTGAGACAAAAATGTGGGAGAAATGCGAACCCAAATTAATTAAATATAGAGGCAGAGAGATAGGAATTACTTATGACTAAATTATTAGCAACAATCTTATAAGTCCAATGCTTGCTTTGGTGTTATTGCGATAAAAAAATATGAATTATTTAATACTAGAATATTAGCATTAAAAGCCTTTGGTACGAAGTGCGAAGATCCACACATTGAAAGCTTCCTCCGCATAATGGATTTTATCCGCACTTCCATACATATGCTATTGAAAAACACTGGGAAATATGAACATATGCATTATTTACAGAAAAAATTTCAATAATATAAGCATAAGCCTACAATGTGAAGTGAAAACATCCAAACACTGAAGGATTCGAAGCTTTCTCCATAAAATGAATCAATTAAATAGCAACATTGCACATTATTTACAACTAAAATATTATTATTAATATAGAAAATATATATTATGTTTTGATACTAAAATATTAGCAATGGAAGCCTTCAATTCAAAATGCAGAGATCCTCACAATGAAAGCCTGAAAGCTTCCTCCACACATCCCATAAACAAAGCTTCTATTCATTGAAAAGTGATTTTATATAGAATCACATAAATAATAGTATTATACATTATTTATAATTAAAATATTATCAATAATATGTGCATAGACAATGTTATTATCTGCATAATAGAAACTTGAAAGGTTCTTTCGCACAATGAACATTTTCCACACTTCTGCATGTCCTATAAACAAAGCTTATGCTCAGTCAAATGCGGGTTTGTACACAAATTTTTGTGCACTCCACACAACTTTTACTCAATTGAATATTGATATGCATTGTCTATAATTAAGGTATTAAAAATAATATTAGCAATAAAAGTGTTTAGTGAAAAATGTGGACATCTGCATAAAAATCACTTCTGCACAAGAGCCTAAATAAACATATATTCAAAATATTCAAAAATATGAAAATGAGCATTATTTACAATTAAAATATGATCAATAAACTTGTATATGTCAATCACTTAGTAAAATAGCTACTTGCTCTAGTGGAGTCTTGATCTGAAATTGTGAGAACAAAGTATTTCTCATACAGAGATTGACTGTAGGGGCATTTACCGGATATTTCACCTTTCAAAGAAAGGTTGAATCCGGAGGCTACCTGGCCCTTCTACAGACTCTGCCTAAAGAAATAAAATGTAATCACTGTAATAGATCCGATCAATGAAAGTATTTGTTTTAAGTGCAAAGTATTCATTGATCCAGCTTTAATGTGTGAATAGGCAAGATTATGTATTCTGCAAATGAAGAATAGTGGTTTGAAGATGAACTAATAAGTTTTGTTCTCTGTTTAAAACTGCTTGGGAAAAGTTTACTTATAAAAATTTACTGTTTAAAGGAGCAGAATCTGAAAATATGCAGCAAAATTATACAGTATGACAGAAAATAATTGTTTAAGCGGTTCACCCCTCTCTTGGGCTACCTCCGCTGGGTCCAAAAGCCTCTAATTAGGCTTTTTCCTCTTTGATTAAATGCTCAAAATGTGAATACAACTGTATAGAAGCCTCAAAGGGAAAAATAAGCTGCAAATTAAGATTTAGAAGGCTAAAATCAGTATAAAATGACTAATCAATCACCTCCATTGGAGGAGGATAGTCCAAAAAAACTCTTCTTTCCTTAGGCCCTCGTGGCTCCACGACCAAAAACGCTGGTAAATTCTCTGATAGAGCGCCCTGATGGCTCTGAAAACACTCCCAACAGCTCCAGAATGATCCAATACCCCAGAATCAAAAAAAAATTTCGTATCAAAAGGACTTTCCTAGCCAAAGTTATGGCTCTTTTACTCCAACTGCCAGTTTGGCCTAGAATAACTCCAGCTAAGTCTGGCTAACTACCAGATAGCTCCGAAAAATATGGAGTTATGCGCTGAATTTAGGGGTTCCACCGAATTGACCGCCAGTCGTGGGGGTTAGCATTTAATGTAATGCGCGTGGCCACATGTTGGCATAAAATGTGGGGTGTGGACGGTTCAACAAAACCGTTGCATTAAATTTTGACTATTCCGCATTCATGTGAACGGCCACGTTTTAAACAGTGACAAGTCAGAGTTTGTTGCGTGCCGTTTGAATAGCTCACGGTTCTCCGCTCCAATGCAGCCAACACGTGCCTTAAACCCACATCATACGCTGCCATACCATTTAAACTTTGTTACGTGGGTTGTAACCATTAATAAAACTTGCCCACGTGACTTAACATATATCCAAAACTTTAGACTTGTGGGTTTATCACCTTTTTTCATATTTCAAACTTTGTTTTAATATATATGGGTTTAATATTTAGTTTTTAATAAGGTTTAATTAATTTTTTTTAATAATTAATTAAAATAATTAATTAATAATATAATATATGATTTAATAAAAAAACCATATAAAATATTAAAACTATATAATTTAATTAATTTATTAAACCTTAATAAAAAATAAAATTATCCCAACACATATATTAAAAATTTTTCTTTCAAAATTGAAAGTTATTGGGCAAATTCAAACTGCAATATCTCCTCCATACGACAACGGATTTGAGTGCCGTTCACGGCTACAGGATCATTTTGGCGAGCTCTTTCCTGTCGTTTTGGTTTGGAACAATTCTGAGCAACTTTATTTTTTAGCATTTTTCTACAAGAGATTTGATCTCCTGATCAAGTCTAGCCTGGAGCATGTGTGGAGGAAGCATGGCCATATATAGCATGTGCAGACGTCATTGTGCATAGCAAGAAGTCTGGAACAAGTCTGGTTTGAGATAGAAATGTTGGCGAAATCTACACTCAAAACCACAACCATATTTAGTAATAATGTGGCTTTGTACAAAGTCACTTAAATAGCAGTAGTTTACATTATTTACAATTAAAATATTATAAATATTATAATAATAAATAATGTTATTATCTGAACAATGTAAAATTGAAAGATTCTTCCACACAATGAACATTATCTTCACTTCTTCATGTCCTATAAACAAAGCTTCTACTCAATTAAATGTGGTTTTGTACACAACTTTGTGTGCACTCCACACAAATTTTAATCAATTGACTACTGATATGCATTATTTATAACTAAAATATTAGTAGTTTGTGCAAAGTGCGGATATCCACACAAACAAAACTTTCGTAAAAGATCCTAAACAAACAAATATTCAAAAATATGAAAATAAGCATTATTTACAATTAAAATATTAACAATAATTTCGTATACGTCAACCATTTACTAAAATAGTTACTTGCTGTGGTGGAGTCTAGCCCAAAGCATGTGTGGAGGAAGCGTGTTTAGATATAACATGTGAAAAAGTAGTTTTGTAGATGTTGTTGTGTGGAGAAAGTAATGCAAAACAAACATGGGCTGAGAAAAAAATGTGGACCGCAGTAAAATATTGGCAAAAATATCTTAAAATTTCAATGCTTGCTTCAATGCTATTTTGAATAACTAATACACATTGTTTAATACTAAAATATTAGAAATAAAAGCCTTTAGTGCCAAGTGCGATGATCTACACATTGAAAGATTCCTCTGCACAATGGAATTCCTTCGCACTTCCGCACATATGCGTAATTTGAAACATATTCATAAATACAAACATATGCATTATTTACAATTAAAATATTATTAATAATATAAGAACATAGTATGCATAATTAATACTAAAATATATAATCAATTATTTATCAATAGTACTATCCATTATTTACAACTAAAATGTTATCAATAATCAAAGCATAGATAATGGTATTGAGAAAATATGCATTATTTAATACTAAAATATTAACAATAAAGCCTTTTGTGCTAAGTGGGGTGATTTACACATTGAAAGCTTCCTTCGCACAAGAGTGTTCCTCCGCACTTCCGCACATATGCCTTATTTGAAACATATTCGGAAATACAAGCGCATGCATTATTTACAATCAAAATATTATGAATAATATAAGAATAAAGTATTCATTTTAATATGGAATATCTTTTTATAAACAAAGAGATATTCATAAATAAAAAGATAAGCATTATTTACACTTAAAATATCACCAATAATATCGTATACATCAATCACTTACTAAAATATTAGCAATAAAAGCCTTTAATGCCAACGTATTTGTCAATTAATAATAGGACTGATCAAAAGGTTTTATTGAGTACGAAGATAACTTCCACTTTGCAAAAATATTTATGCAAAGAGAATGAATTAAATAGTAGTAGAGGTAGGGACTATGCTGCATCAAAACTATTCCCATTTTTAATAAAATCAATGAACTATGATGGTTGAATAAGAAAAAATACAATAATTGACAATATTTATGGTTATTATCTATTTAAAATTGTCTGTGTATCCTCTTTTAAGTGTGGATAGTGTAAATAATATCTTTATTTACATGCTTACTAAAAGGTATGTCTTCAATGAAAGATAACATTTTCTTTAAAGACAAATTTCACTAATGTGTTATGAAAATATCAACTTTATAACACCTTCAAAACACTAATTTTGCTAACATCAATTTTCATACATTTTATTCAAAGAAAAATTCCACAAATGTATTTTGAAAACACAACTTTTGTAACACCCTCCAACATTCAAATTTCCAAATGTCAACTTTGAAACATCCTCACAACATCAAATGCAACAAATTAAAAGATGAAGTTTCATACTTTCTAGAGACAATGAATCATATCATTTAGGAAAATACCACCATGCTACATATTTAATGACCATAATGATTGTAATAGGAGAAGTTGATTTATACAATTGAGACTTAAAGAATTACACTACAGATATAATAAGTTATTAATCAAATTACAAGTATATCAAGCATAATTACCCTAAGTTTTCATTGTTTCAAATTGCTAGGATATTGAAGGAAATATATTTGAGGTGTCTTGAAGTTGCTTAAAAAGGTATGCTTTTTTTCTTAGATAATATATTGTTATTGTCAAGGTGGAAATTAGGGGAGGGAATCTTCACAATCCTAGAGGAAAATGTTGATGTACTATGCTTGGGGTTTGAGAAGTGCCTTTAACAACCTAGCAGAAGCTTACTCACTATGGTAGGGTCTCATCATCACTAAGGATTAGGGCATCAAATATTCAAAAGTTCTAGGGGACTAAATTATTATATTCAAATCCATGTTAGATCTAGCTAAAATTGAAGGAAACAATTTAACTCTTTAAATTTCAAGATAAAAAAATCCTAATCCATTATGATTAGGTATCATTATTCATAATACAAGATATTTAAATACTAAATTAAACTACAGGACCAAGGTGGCCACCTCCTTGGTGCATAAGGTTAATAATTATTGTTTAGTTCCTTATTCAATGGGATTAATTATAATAACTAAATGTCACATCAATCAGTTTCTAAGGAATTATAACACATGGAAATATCTTAGCTCAGGAGGAAATATGTGGTATGCCCACCCCTATCACTCACTTAAGTTTAGTCCCCTTGTGGTTGTTCAATGTAGTGATATATGCTCGTGTATAACATACAAGATAATGGGGTTTCCATGGTGCATCTGGTTCAACTAATAAGATAAGTTTGTGTGGTTGTTGTAGGGTCTAGTGATTTTAGCCATGTTCCCTTGGCTGTTGCAGGCTCTTGTTCTCAAAGTTGTGTATTGTAGAATGGGAGGGGTTTTTATGGGCTACGTCTCATGGGGTTATATATAGTTTCTTAGAATTATTCCAAGGTTTAATATCCATTCCAAGAACTCTATACAAGATACCTTGGCATTTTCAACCAGGAAACCTTTGGTTCCTTGGTACACTTTAGTTGTTTTAGCAATCCTCGATGGTATTTATTTTGTTTCTAATTTACTATATTTGTTAGCAATTAATCAGCCATAGTTTGAAATATATCCCCCTTACTCGAGTTATATTTTTTGTGGATATTTATATCTCTACAATGATAGTTTGGATATACTAGTTTTGCTTTGGTATAACACTTTTTGACAGGATGGACATGGACAACCCAATAATGAAGGAGGTTTGGAATGATCTTTGTAGGAAATAAGAAATTAATTAGGAAACTAATAACACTCTGATTACAATCTCCACTAAATTAGAAAACCTTGATAAGTTTAATGCCTCATATAATACCAATGTCATGCATCTCGTCTTCCAAAAATAAAAAATAATTGAAAACCATGAAGTGGAACGTAGTCATCTCCACTCTCTTTTTATTTCTCAATATATTGACAATCTCTCTTTCACCTACAACAATTTCATCCTTTAGATAGGACTAGTAGATGAGGTCTTTTTCCTCCAAAATAAATATCCTATGGACATATAAGAAGCAATCTCCCTCCTTGCTGAGTAATAGGAAGCAAAGGAAGTGACATTTCTTATGTTTATCTATGTATTTATGGGTTGTATGTGGTTAGGCTTATATGTGAAACAATTTTCCATAATAAAACTTGTAATTCCTTCTTGAGAAGAATACTAGAGGACCTAGTAAAATATCTAATGTTTTGTATTGTCCTTATACAATCATGGAACTATCAATTTTGTATCATTGCTATCTTTTACATAACCTATTTTGACTAATACAATTTTTTGTCCTTTTTAGAAAAAAAGAGATTGTTAATGTAAAAAAAAAATTAATTCAAACATTGTACAAATGTTACATATTATCCTTTTTGTATATGCTTGGAAAAATATCTTGTGACATTTACTTCTTAATATAATCATTTTTTGTAGTTATACTATTTTTTTCATCAAGTGAAGAGGATACTCATTGAGAGACTAACCTAGAGGCTAGTTTTGGAGAAGTTGAAGGACTAGGGTTTATTTTAGCTTGTTGCGATGGAAGAAAAATAAGGGGGAGAACAAATCCCTCCTTATATAATGTTATGGTTGGAAGTGGGTGCAACCATATCAACCAACCAATGTAAACAATGACAAAGGAAAAGACATAGTGAACCAATTATGCAGTGAAGGGTAGGAAAGTATGGCACATTGATAATAGACACAGGAAACTTACAGTAGAAAAAACAAACAAAAATAGTGCAACAAGGCAAAGGAAATTGCATACATAAAGTGGTAAAAAGTGAAGACATGAGATAAATTAACCTAAAGTTAGTGAATATATTAAATACATGCAAGATCATGCAATCATAGAAAATTATATGGGCATTTGGCTCCCTAAGAAGGCCTTGATTTAGTGGATCAATACAAGATGGAAACCAAAAGGTTACATGCAACCGAAGTTAGGATTAAAGGGGTTATTCATAACCATATTTGCTAATTTATAAGACTAAGAGAGGTTATAGGGGTCATACATCCACACCGATGAATTAGAGGGATAAACATTATCCCACCTAATGTATAAATATAGTCTAATGGACATTGAAGTAGGGTGGAGAGTGAATGATTGCTTGAGATGGAGAAGAGATATAAAGGATATAATGCAAATATGACAAGATATTAGAAGGAGAAAAATCACATTAATACTCAGATACTTCATAGTATGAATAACTTAAAAAGGAAAATTAATAAGGATTCAAGAACTAGATATACATGCCACTAGTACAAGACATGAAGCAGATCATAGATCTCATGAAAGGATGAAATGAATATAGATGATATAGGCACTCAAGGAGTGATAGTAGACACCATCATTCACCTATAATTTTTTCCAAAATATCTCATCTATTCTTAGGATCAAATAGTAGCCTGAGTTTACCCCCCATGAGACATAAAAGGAGGATTGAATTGGATTATTTGCAAGGAGAAATCAAAAGGATTATGCAACCTACAATAGATGGATAACATAGAAAGAATGAAGATGTTTAAGAATGATTTTTGGGCATAAAAAATTATTTTTAGCTTCAAAATTATTTGTCAAATCTCAAGGCAAGAGTTTATATTTATCATTTATAGGTAAATAAATCCATGTGGCGAAACCAGTCAAAGCAAGCTAAGCATATGGATGAGAAGAAAATTTCTTGGAAACACTTCGAGAAGTACTTTTATAAGTGGTAATTGTAAAAGAATTACTATGAAAACAAGATGAAATAATTATTCAAGATTAAGCTAATAAATATGACTACATAAAAGTATGAAAGAAAATTCCTAAAAAATTTTTAGGTATCAATTTTCATGAAATATGAAAAGGTGAAAATTCAAATTTTTTTGAGTGGGATGCCATCGTTCTACAAATTTGGAGGAAATCATAAGGAAGGAAAAGTATTTATATGAGAAAAATAATGGATGGTCTACTTTTAAAATTTTTTAGGATGATATGAAGAAAGGAATGATGGAACAACTCTCAAGCTTATCAACAGAGGAAACTAGCACAAAGTGAACCCCAAATGATATTTCAATAAGGAAAATGATGAGATGAAAATCCATGAACTATTGGGTATTTTAAGGAGAACACATGTATAAAGACTATCCCCATAAGGGTGAAAGAATTAGGACTATACATAACATCTAGGAAGTAAATACAATGGAGGATATGGGTTTAAGCATGCCAAGGATTTATACATATTTGGAAAATGGATAAACAAGGTAACATTTATAAAAACCATAGATATTTTGATTGATTATAGAGATATTCATATCTATATAGATCCTATAATGGTTTAAATATTAAATTGGATGAAAAGTCTTCGTTGGTCTAGTCAGCCATAGAACGAAGAGAATAATTAATGGGATTGTTAAGGATTTCCTAGTAAACATGAATAAAGTTAGTACCAAGGTATATTTAAACATCATACTGCTAGGTTCTTGCTTGATTGGTATGGATTGGTTGGAAAAGAATTAATTATACTATATTACCACAACAAGGTTTTCACATGTCTTGATGATGAAGGGAATTCAAAGATAGTTCAAGGTATCTAAGGCCTGTATCCATTATAGATATTTTAACATCACAAACAAATATAATTTTTAGGAAAGGTTTCCAAATATATGTATCACACATGGAAGAACCAATCAAGGAGAAGGATCTAAATCTTAAGGATTACCTAGTCTTGAAGGAATATAAATATGTGTTTGGGAAATTGTTAGGATTTCCACTAAAGAGTGACATTGGATTCTCTATTAACTTGATTCTTGGAGTTTACCAATTGTCCAAGTATCCTTCTAGAATGGGTACACTAGAGCTCAAATAATTATAGATGCAATCAGAAGTGTTGCTAAAGAAATGATACATACACCTAAGCATATTACATATACGACTGAATTCTGACTACATAGTTTGACAATATGGTTTGTATTGTTGCACATTACAAGAAACATCATTTTTTTTGTATAACGTACCTCTGTTTAGTATATATTCCAATGGATGATCTATATGGAATTATTATTCTGACAACCAATCTATATGGAACGTGTCTTCCAATGTAAGCAATGTGGCCATTTGTTTAACTGGTCATCTTTGACTTTGACTAGTCAACTAATGTTGAAATTCCGATGATCAATAGATATATAAATATCCTGCATGTAAGAGATGTTGCGACATATTTGTAATAAGTACAATAATTTTGAAAGGTTATAAGGTATTTTTTGTGAGTAAAAATTATATTTTGTTCTCTCTCTCTCTCTATATATATATCAATTGAGTTACAAAAATATTATATTAGATCTCGTTATACCGACACTCAATTTTATAACACAATCATCACATATTTTTTTGTGTGGCTAGGAAGACTGTAAAAAAAAATTAGATGGGGAACTAATTGGCCAGGGGTCGATGATGGGAAATTTTGTTTCCCTTGCACTCTTTACGGGTGCACATGTCTATGAGTAATTTCATATGGTATAGCTTATAGTAATTGTAGGAAGAATGGGAACATTGAAGGGGGGATGGATATCGTCTGGTGGTAAGCTATTTATGAATCATTATATGTGTGTATGTGTGTGTGTAGACACACACACACACACACACACAAATATTTCCTTTATATTAATAATTTTTATAAAATTTTCTATTGTTTGTTCTGCAGACTAATTTCACATGAGTGTTTGTAATTGTTATAAAGTCAAGGTGCCCCCATAGGTACTGTGATCCAAATGTGCCAAGTACTAGTACTAGAAATGATGTTCTATAAGTTGAGGAACATGAAGAAAATATTGAAGATCAAGATAATGATCCTTTGGAAGAAGATGGAAATAATAACATAGTTCAAGATTATGAGACAAAGAAATTGATCTAAGACTTGTTCGACAATGAGAACGATGTTGTTATTTGCAATGAAATTGTGCTAGAGAAGGAAAGAACATCAATTTGTGAAGGATCAAGAGAAAATATTCTCTCTACTACATTATTGTTGGTGAACTTAAAGGTTTTGAATGGTTTGTCAAACACTTGTATGACACAGATCCTAAGGTATATTGTAATATGTTTCATCACTTGAAATGCTGATTTTATTTTTTATTTTTATTTTTTTAGTGTTAATTAATTTGTAAAATGAAAATTCAATATTTATGATTAATATTCTTTACACTAACTAGTGATTTTTTTATGTTGTATTATATTGTTAGGTGATTTACTATTACCATCATCAAATAAGTTACCTTGCACATATCGATATTGCTATTCCATTATGAAATAAATTGGAATGGAGTATCAAGCTATAGATTCATGTCCTAATGATCATATTACATATTATGGACAATGTGCATTGAAAAAAAAATGCCCGCAATGTCAAATAAATAGATATCAAAGCAATAAACTAATAAAAAGAGTGCCTCAAAAGTTTCTTCGTCATATTCCCATAATTCCACGTCTGAAGCTATTGTTCAAGTGTGAAATCACAACATGGTTTATGGATTACCATGTATGAAAGCGAAGCGAAGATGGTTTTATTAGAATTCCCGCAGATTTTATGCATTTATGGAAATTGAGAAAAAGGGACACATTTTAAAGATGAACCTTGTAATGTTAGGCTTGCATTAATATCTTGAAGTGTTAATCCATTTGGAGAACTCAGGTCTATTGTAGAAATTATATAAAAAATATGTATACTAATGGATTCAATCTGATCATGCGATATACTAAAGAAAGATACTAAATACTTCTACAAATTAATTGCGAAAAATAAACACGATCGCCAACCACAACACGTAAGAGAAAGAAGAAAATCAATCCACAACACATATATTTTTCCCAGGGAAAGATTGATGCTCAAAACCCCTTCATATTCTATTTTATATTCAACAAAGGAATCATGAAATAATAAAATTCACTCTTCTCACAAGAGTCTGCTGCACTCTACCAATTGTCTCACACCGAACTGGACAAAATCGACCAACACTTAGCCAATTTCCCACATCTTCTCATCCTGCCTTGCTTGCGCAATTCCTGATGAATGAAATACCTATTTTTTTTGGAATTTCAGCCTGCCAAAACTGCATAATGCTCATGGGTAATCCTATTTGTTATGAAACCAGCTCTAAAAATAGAATAAAAGAGAGATCAATGCCTTAGAAATCAGCCACTTCGAGGGGGAAACCTCCAATACATTACATAAATGAACAATCCTTGGATGATACAAATGACCAAAACCTCCTTCTATATATAGGAGTCCACGGGCCCACAATATAATCCTATCTAACCTAAAAATAACAATTTAAGGGCACAATAATAATAATATTGGGGTTACAGGGGTACAACAATAAAAATAAAGGGGCTACACTAATAACAATAAGGGACTAAACTAGTAATATAGGGACCTAACATGCCCCTTTCCTTCAAAAAAGTGTTTCCCTCAATGCTTGAGTAGCTTTGGGTGCTTCTATATAAAATTTTCATCCTCCCATGTAGAATCTTCAGTGGGTAAGTGCTTCCACATGATGAGATACTCTGAAATTGATCGATTTCGTAGCTGTCAAGTTATTGTTTCCGTGACCGCTTCAGGTTCCAATATGATTTTTCCTTCATCATCAAGTTTTGGCAATATTGTTTGAATTGGAATATTTTCACCTATAACCTTCTTTAAGCATGAAACATGGAAAACTGGATGCACTCGCGAAGAAGCAGGAAGCTTCAATTTGTATGCCATAGTACCAATCTTTTGCAACAACTTGTAACAACATGGTAATTTGGCGATAATTTATTATCCTTCTTAGCTTGCTTGAGGGACACCTTTTTGTATGGTTGTAGCTATAAAAATACCCAATCTCCTACATCAAAACTTCTCTTGCTGCGATGTTGATCTACCTGTTGTTTCATTCGATTTTGTGCCAAATTTAGGTTATCCTTTAAGAGTTGGAGAACTTCTTGTTGATGCTCGATGTGATCTTCCACTGCTTGAACCTTAGAATTTTATCTTAAAGATGATGTGATGGATGATGGATGATATCCATAAAGTGCCATAAATGGGGTCATTTTTGCTGCAGTATGGAAGGAAGTGTTATACCACCATTCAGCGAGAGGTAACCACTTGACCCATTGTGTTTTTTTATCATATACAAAACAACGAAGATATCCTTCCAAAAATTTATTCACTATCTCAGTTTGACCATCGGATCGAGGATGATAAGATGAGCTATGAGCTAATTGAGTACCCAAACAAGAAAATAACTCCATCCAAAAATTTCCAGTAAAAATGGGATCTCTGTCGCTCACAATAACCTTTGGGTTTCCATGTAGATTTTGAATTGTGTCCATAAATGTAGTAGAACCGGTGACTGCTTTAAATGGATGAGATAATGCACAAAAGTGTGCATACTTGGTAAGTCTATCAACTACCACCATGATGACACTCTTTCCTTCGTACTTAGGTAAACCAATGATAAAATCCATTGAAATCTCCTCCCAATGTTGACTTGGAATGGATAAAGGTTGTAGAAGACCTGGGGTCTTGATTGTCTCAACTTTATTTTGCTGAAAAACCAAACATTCCGCCACAAACTTTTGAATATCAGATTTAAGGCCATCCCAAAAAAATTCTTTCTTCACTCTGTGGTAAGTTCTTAAAAATCTTGAGTGTCCTCCTAAAGGAGAAGTGTGCAATTCCAAAAGAAACTTTTATTTTAGTTGGGAATTCTTACAAATATATAAGCGATCTTTGTACCATAAAGAATCATTTTTCCAACAAAATGTATCACATGTACTAGGATCTTGCTGTAACTTTTGAATGACTGTCCACACTTCTTCATCCTTTTTCCATTCATCCCTTGCTTTGGTTATCCAATCTGGTTGGATAATAGAAATGGCACAAAGCAATGCTTCCACCTCTTCATTCTTTTTTGAGATTGCATCTGCAACAACATTTAACTTCCCTTTTTTGTAGATTATTTCGAATTCATAACCCAACATCTTTGTGACCCATTTTTCTTGCTCTTTTGAAGATTGTCTTTGTTCCAAAAAGTGCTTAAGACTATCATGATCAGTTTTTACCTTGAAGTGTCTTCCCATTAGGTAAGGTTGTCATTTCTTTAGTGCATGTAGCATTGCTAACATTTTCTTCTCATAAATAGCATTCAGTAAATACTTTCCTTTGATTGAACGACTTTCAAAAGCAATGGGTCTTCCTCCTTGCAATAAAACAACACCAATCCATTTTTGGAGGCATCACATTCTGTAACAAAGGTTTTTGTGAAGTTTGGCATAGCTAAGATTGGTGCTAGGCACATTGCCTCTTTAATATGTTCAAAGGCCTTAGTTTCTTTAGGAGTCCATGACAATGTATCTTTCTCCAATAATGTTATTAGAGGTGCTGCTATTCTCCCATAATACCCTGTTAACCCGAGAAATCCTTGCAACTTCTTTATGTTTGTGGGGAATTTCCATTCCTTAATGGCCTTAATTTTGTTAGGGTCTACCTTAAAACCCTCGTGAGATACAATATGACCGAGATATTCCACCCTTTTTACTCCAAAGAAACATTTGGATGTTTTTGCATATAATTGTTTCTCCTGCAATAGTTTGAGCGCCCTGTCAACATGTTGAACATGATCCTTCCAAGACCTGTTGTAGATTAGTATATCATCAAAAAATAATAGCACAAATTTTCTAAGGAAGGGTTTTAATGGAATTCATCAACCCTTGAAATGTAGAAGGCATTGGCAAAGAAAAAGGCATGACCAAAAATTCATAATGACCCTCATGAGTTCGAAATGTTTTTTTCGGAATATCTTCAGTCTTCATTCTAATTTGATGATATCCTAAGCAAAGATCCAACTTGGTAAACTAAATTTCTCCATTTAATTCATCCAATAATTCATCAATCACAAGAATTGGAAATTTATCTTCAATAGTGAGCTTATTAAGCTCCCTATAATCTGGACACATGCGCCATGATCCATCCTTCTTGTGCACCAATACTACTAGAGTATAGAAATAACTTTGAATAGGTTGAATTATACCAACCTCTAACATTTATGCAATCATACATTCAATTTATCTCTTTTGGACATAAGGATATCTATAAGGCCTAATGTTTGGAGGAACACTTCCTAGAATCAAATGAATAGCATGATCATGATCATGAATAGGTAGGAGTCCTTTGGGAGTTTCAAACACCTTGAAATGATTGTCCAATAATTTTTGGAAATATAGAGAAATAGATGATTTTGATGTTGGAACTTCTAGTGAGCATAATTGTGCAATTATGCCTCATTGTTCTTTCTTCACAATATTTTTCATGACATTAGAGCTTATTATCTTTCCCGAATTCCCCGCGATACTCACAATTGGGTCTGCTGAGCTCGAGGGTTCCCATCCCGTGTTCGAGGTTAAGGTTTTCCAACAAAACCCCATACTACTAGCCTGCGTTGACTCGCTTGCAGCCGTATCAAAGTCTCACCCAAAGCAAAGAGTGGGTCCCCGAGAGAGACAGTGTTGCCGCAGTTGCATCTGGCTTTATAATGACTAGATCGCCTATCTCAGAACTAGATCTATAGATCTCCTTCGCATCCACGTGCGCAAGGTCAACTATACTTACTATACTCAAAAAATCATATACTTCTAAAATAGTAGTGCAACATTAATGTTATTCTCATAAAACATAATAGAACAGAACTAGATGCAGAAGAAACACTTAACATAGTACTTTCGCAGCTTAACATAGAACATGTATAAGACAATAGCTATCAAAGATTCGTATCAACAGTACAAATACATTCAGCTACACAAAAACCTTTCTCATTCATTAATCCTTCAGTTCCTTCTTACAATACCCAAACTCGACCTGCGCACACAGCAATAGGGTCCACACACAGCAGGACTTGGGATCTCTGCGCACACAGCCAGCAGGAGTCCTTTCCCTAAAAACCCAAACAAATCTACTAAGCCTCAATTCGCATCACGATCTCATCATTTTCTACCTTACAATTCAAAATGTCCCTCTATTTATAACAATCTAGCCTAATCTTTCCCATGGTCTACAACCCATGGTTTGCGGACTCTAGGTCTACCCTTTGACCTGTTACAATGCTTTTAGGGCTTTGACCCACCCCAAAACCCCTGCACTAGACTAAATATAATCAAAATTATACAAAATCGTTCCAGTTTCGCAGCTTGTAGGAGACCCTGTTCCAACAGTCCCCCAACACAATCTTGTGAATAGTCTTGAGTCACTGTGGTGGTGTGGTCTCTACCCGCGCACGTAGGGCATTGATGGCGGCGATCAGCAGAGGTAACACTTCTTGACTCTGAGCGGCAACACTCTACGCGATGTCTACAAGCTTCTGGGAGGTTGGTCCTTCAGTAGCCGTGGTAACCTTCTTTAATATCTGGTTGAGTCGCTCGATCGCGCCATGGGTATCTTGTGATAGTTGGAGGGCGGCGTCAGCCAATGGCTTCAAGAGTTTTGCGATGGCATGCTTCGTTCGTCGGAGATCCTCAATCGCATCTCGGAGTGCGTTGCTAGTCTTCAAGCGTGCCAAACACTGCGTAGGAATTAAGGAGGGCAAGGTAGCTTTGATCTGATCGAAAGCGGCTTCCTTCTGTCGTAAGTCCTGTTTGATGTTCTGAAGAAACGGGTTGAATTGGACCATTGCCCGTAGTCGACGGCCGACTCGAGCACCGATTACCCCGGGTAAGCTATCCCCGTAATGATGTCCGTGCTTCTGCTACCAGCCGCGCATGCCGGGCTCGTACCTCCGAGGTGTGGCAGGTCGTAATTGGGCCTATAATGTGGTGACGCTCCGGTCCATTTGGGTCTGAGGGTCTCCAGAGTTTCGGTTCGGGATGCCGAGGCCGCAACCAAGCTCTCTACTACAGCCCGAGGAGCCGCAGCCGGGAGCTCATCCGTGACCTCTGCCAAGCGGTGAACCACCCTGCTTTCGAGCCGCGCCGTCTGCGAGATAGCAAGGGAGATTTCCTCCCCGGTCCTGTCGTGCGATGACGGGCGCGGGCCACGATCGTCAGCACAGTCCGCCGCGATGTCTGATTCTGAAGCACCGCGGTGAAGGAATCTTAACACCTCGCGGGGCAGCTTTTCCAAGTCCAATTGTAGTCCCGTATCCACTGGAAGGTGGGCGCCGACCAGGACAGTGCTAGGCAACGAATAAGCACGACTTTCGTTTGTAGTTAGCCTCGTACTGCTGGTAGGGTGCAACGTATCCATATTTTTCCGGAGGTCTCGAAGCTCAACCTGCATGGCGTCGATTGCAACCTTTTGTTGTGCTTCCATAGTTACACACTGATCCTCTGTAGCTAGAGTAAGTGTGTCCGTTATTTTCTCGAGATCACCATCAGTCAGCATGATCATTGCGTCATATTTCGGGCGTTAGGCGCGATGATTTTTCTGTGGCCCCTTTGCAAGCTCCCTGTGTCGCTTCGTACCCTGGGGGGATGTAGTATCCTTGTTAGTCAACCCTTTCGTTCGCAGGACTAGCTGCGAGTCGATCGTGTCATCTCTTACAGTGATCTGCGACAGCTGCGTAACATCTTTCGTGGCTGCTTCCGAGCCCATCCGGCTGGATCCTGCGATCATCCCAGGTTTGGAAGGGGTGTTAACTTCCGTCATATAGATTTGATGCCAATTCGTGCAGGGTTCGAAGTCAATTCTCCCTGCAGGGAGCCAGAGGGAAATTAGCTTATCAATTTTAGTGTCCCCAGACCCCCTCAACGTAATGTCTATAGGCTCTGGACTGGTAAGCGCCAAAGCATCCACGAGGTTAGGGGTTGCCATATTAACGTAAGGAGGGGATCTTGAATTTGGAGACTCACATGCAGCGGAAGTGGGTTGATTGGGTATGAGAAGAACGCGAAAGGTTGAGAAAATCATGCAGCAGAACAAGACATGCAGATTACAGAGAGGATATGGAACCTTCGTCGGAGTTATCCTTTCTCCTTTATAGTGCCCGTGGTTGTTCAACGGTAAGGTGAATCTTACTTGGAACTTACCATCAAGGAAACAGTAAAAACTCACAATAAATTGCCTCATTAATTGCCAGCCGCCTATTTTCCGTAACAGTAATATTCCCTTTTTACTAGATTTCAGTGTTCTGACTGTCATCGTTCACACCCTATGGCCTTACCATAGATCTATTGACCTTGGATGAAGCATCCGTGCTTCTTACGCATCCTTAATTATAGCCGAAGTAGGGTGTGCTGTAAAGCGATTCAGGTGCAGCCTAAACAACTTGGAAACTGTGCACATCCCGTCCAGTTCTGAGTTTGGTGTAGTACGGGGATCATCCTTTCCTTCCTACATTCCCCATGATTTGGATGCGATGTACAGGTGTGGTCTACCCTGAGTCAAGGCATCAGTGTTCTGCAGAGCTGCGTCGAGCACTCCTGTGCCCTCCACCATCCTAAATGTTCACAGAAACTCATCTTGCAAAGTCTCCCAATGGTGAGTGAACTAATGTAGCTCTGCGTCTACATACCATGTAGCTGGACACAGCCCCAGAGCATGGATAAATAGGTGGAATCGTTCTTTTGGGGTCCTGTCACACCACTGCGTTTCCCATGCGAGAAAATATCTACGTGGATCTTCTGACCCAAGGAATTTTTTGATCCGTCTCACAGCTGGAGCTTCAAATCGCAGGATCATATTATCCTGACATTCCTCTGAATTGTGGAATTCCTTCCCATGCATATCCCACCAGTACGCAAGTGTTCCACGCAGGGCTAGCTTAAGGGCCCATAGCCTGTGTCCCTGAGGAACTTCTGCCTCGAATGTGCTTAAAAATTCCCTAATGTTACCCGAATCCCCAAAGTAGGGCAGGTCTCTTACCTCAGAGGAGATACAGTAGAAGTTCCTTGTGACCTGAAGACATCACAGCACCGAAACCTCATGCAACCGACCTTGCCAATTCTCTGGTTCCCCATCAAATTCGGAAAAGAATTCACTGTCTTTTTCCCAGTAGAGTACTTCATCCACCGTGGGGTTAATCCAATCTTCGTCCTGCGTAGTCAACGTGTAAATGTGATCCACTTCCTCCTCATCGCACGCTGGCTCTGTATACCGCACACCTTCCGCGGGATCCAACGGTACTATTGCTCGTGTACCGTTATTTTCAAACACCATGCTTCACTTTTTGAGATTGATAACACTCCCCATATCTATAGCCCAGTCCAATCCGAGGAGCATGGGGTAGGGGTCCACATCTTCTACGATTTATATTACCTCAAAGTCAGCTTGGGCCCTTACTCCCACGATGTCTACCATGATTTTTGGCGGCCTTCCCAGAGGGATGATATTCTGTTGATTCGCCATGCAGCGCTGGATGGTGGAACATTACAACTTAGGTTCACCCATTCTTTGCCATGTTTTTTTAGGTAACATGTTCACATCTGACCCAAGGTCCAAAATAACTTGATCCATCTCATAGTCACCAATCTGCGCAGTCAACCGCATTTCTCTTCCAGTGCATTTTTTATACCGGTATAGTTTGTGTACATCCTTGGTTTCTAGGGTCGGATCGAGCTGCGCTGCGCAGCTGTTCATTAATGCCTGCATGTTCTCTATAGCCTTTGGGTTACGTAGCAACTTCGTACATGCCTGCAGGAAGGGCTCAACCCCCTCATCTATCTTGGGGTGTGTTGGTACCTGCACAGTAGTTGTTTCTTCCTTAGCGAAGTCCTGGCCAACTGCGGCCATTGTTTCTTGTCTCTTTTTCATGTTCGATCCTTCTTGACGGGTCAGAGGATCCATGGAAGCCTCTTCCTTTGGTCCCCAAGTGGCCATCCCACTGCGTGTTATGAATTTCACACTTGGGTCCATGTTCCTTAGCTCGACTTTAACTCTTTGCACATTCTACGTAGGGGTGGGCTGCTTTTCCTACATTTTTGCTATTAAGATTGGGAAATATTCAATCACATGGTCCAACTGTCTGAAATATTTGCAGGATTTCCTTGTGGGATTTTGGCAGTCCCTTGCAAAGTGTCGTACTTCCCCGCATTTATAGCATATTAGCTGTCCGTGTCCTCGACCTTCTCTTCGCCGCTTCCTCCTCGACCTCCCTTGCCCCTAGCTGGAGAGCTACTAAAGCCGGCGGGAGATCTGGGTGACGCAGGATCTGATTGCACCCTATACAATTTTCCACGATCTATCATCAGATCATAAGTTCGACAGTTCTGCTCATCATGTCCTACCGACCAACAGAATATGCACCATTGTTGCTTTAGTTCCAGGATATACGCACCTAGCCGGGGGCAATGGTTCGTATCATGCAGCCATGATACACGGCAGTCATCGCACCACAACGCAGATCTGCTTGAGCTTGGACGCAATAGGTTTGGTTCTCCACTTGCTCCTGGACGTAACGGACTAGGTCCTCCTGCCTACACGTAATCTGCTAGTAGTGGGCACTGATCCTTCGTATGTTCAGATGCCCGACATCGTATGCACCATAGGTCTGCGCTAGCTCCTTTTCCCCGTTCCTTTTGTAGGTTCTAAATCTCCATGTGCATAGCTCCGAGTTGCTCCTGAATTTTCTGTACTCGTAACGAAGTATCTTCTCTGGGCGCAACTTCTCGTTTCATAGCGACTTCCACAGCTTTTTCATGCGACTCGAAGGTTTGGTGACTCATTGGTATGCGCATGTGAGGCAAAAACATAGCGATGAACCATTCCGTATGTTGTCGATCTTCATACTCAAATCCTCCTTCCTTGATTGTTCTTTTTAGTCACTGATCAGCCTCCCATACAGACTCAGATTCTCCTTGCTTGAAGTCCTTTACATCTGCTACTAACTAAGAGTAAGATTTTGGCTTTCTGAACTATTGCTTCAGAGCGTCCTTAATATCTTGAATAGATGCATTCCCGTTCTGAAATATGTATCACATATACCAGTCCAAAGCTCTTTCTTCGAATGCCAGGGACAGCTACGCTCTCTTCACCGTATCGCTTGCCACATTTTGCGTAGTCCATACGGAATCTGCAACAAACCAAAATTGGTCCAAATCCTCATCTCCTACCCCCTTGAAGGTGGGTAGTTTCAGGTGTGCAACCATATCACTGTTCGGCGGAGATGGTGGTATGGGCGAATTCTTACCTTTGCGCGGCCTGGACGGCAGTGTAGCTGGGGGGATTTGCACAGCCATCTCTCATAGAGGGCTATAGACAGATCTTCCACCTTCAAGGTTGGTTTGATAGTATTTACCACTCCGTGTCGTGCTCTCGTTTGGGTCAGAGGTCATTCACTCGGTGTGACTACACAGAATACTCTTCTCGCACAGTAATATATTAATCAGCAAGGGTAATGTCTTCAGAAACTTGCCCCAGAAACCTTTAAAGAATCTCTGCTTTGATTCAGAGTAGGAGACGAACTGATCAATGGAAAATTCTATCACAAACCCTCCTAGCACACTATCCACCAAGTGATCCACCGTACGAGTGATGGTATTATCAGTCCTTTCCAGCTGCTGGATCAGACCTAGAGTCCACTGAGTGACTCGTTCATCCTTCCAACACTTCTGGAACTCTACGAGCCTCTCCAGCCGCTCCTGAAGCTCAATTGCAAATGTCACAAAGAAAATTTCGTAGCTTTTCGTAAGAATGTACCTATTTTTCCAATTTTCCATTGTTAACCTTGTGATGCGATTCTCTTTTATCGCAAATTCATGAATCTGCTTTTCAAACCACTCTTCAATTTCCTTCCTCTCAGGCTTCCAGTACTCTCTTGTCATTACCAGATCCCTCTCTCAAAATGCTCCTGGTCCCGGCAACGGAACCATTTGTAGGCTCGAGGGGTCCTGACCCATGTTCAGAGGTTAAGGTTTTCCAACAAACCCCTATACTACTAGCCCTTTTAGCAGTGACCTGCTTGTGAAGATCAAAATCTCACTCGAAGAAGTATGGGTGGGTGCTAGAACTAGGTTTCTGCACCCTGAGAGAGGATAGGTAAGCCAAGTAGAGTTGTGTCTGGCTTTATAATGACTAGATCACCTATCTCAGAATCGGATCTATAGATCTCCTTTGCATCCACGTGCGCAAGGTAAACTATACTTACTGTACTCAACAAATCATATACTTCTAAAATAGTAGTGCAACATTACAGCTATTCTCATAAAACATAACATAAAAAAATCAGATGTAGAAGAAACTCTTAACACAGTACTTTTGCAGCTTAACACAAAACATTCATAAAACAACAGTTATCAAAGATTCGCATCAACAGTACAAATGCATTCAGATACGCAACAACCTTTCTCATTCATTAATCCTTCAGTTCCTTCTTACAATACCCAAACCCGACCTACGCACACAGTAGCAGGGTCCGCACACAGCAGGACTTGGGATCTTCGTGCACACATCCAACAGGAGTCCTTTCCCTAAAAACCCAAACAGATCTACTAAGCCTCAATTCGCATCACGATCTCATCATTTTATACCTTAAAATTCAAAATGTCCCTCTATTTATAACAATCTAGCCTAATTTTTCCCATGGTCCGCAACCCATGGTTTGCAGACTCTAGGTCTACCCTTTAACCCGTTACAATGCTTTCGTGGCTTTGAACCACCCCAAAACCCCTGCGTTAGACTAAATATAATCAGAATTATATAAAATCAGACCATTATCATAGCTTGTAGGAGAACCTGTTCCAAGAGACTTACTTTCCTTCTGAAAAATATTTCAAGAAAAGTTCTTGAAAATTAAAAGCTACTGTCCCCAAAGATTGTAACCATTGTACTCCTAGTACAACATCAACACCTCCCATAGGAATGGAAAGCATTGGACTATTCAATAGATATCCCCCCATGGTTAGCTTGACATTATGGCATTTTCCAGAGCAATTTATAGTTCCTCCATTTGCAACCATCACTTGGCATTCTGGTGTGGGGTATAGGAAACAATTCAATTCATTGGCTACCTTACAATGAATAAAATTATGGGTACTACCCAAATCAATCAACACTATTACCTTTTTCTTCTTGATATGTCCTTCTATCTTGAGAGTTTGAGGAGTGGTAATTGTTGCCAATGCATTACATGATATGATCAGACTCATTTCTTCCTCTTCTAGGGTTGGTTCCTGGTGTATATCCTATTCTTTTGAAGATTCTTGTTCATTTTGTTCTTCCTCTTCACAATATATGTAAAATAATTTCTTCTCAGCACACTTATGACCTTTAGTGTATTTGCTGTCACAACTGTAGCAAATCCCTTTTGATATTTTTTCTTCCAATTGTTGTGGTGTCAACCTTGTAGGTTGTGGAAGTCTAGGAGTAGCAACACTTATATCTTTATATATGTGAGTCGTAGGCTTCCTTATCACCATAATTTTACATTCAATTTTTCTTGCCAACTCGAATGCCTTTTCTAATGAATCAGGTTCCCAAACGCGAACTTCATGTTGGATGTTATCCTTTAAAGTCCCTATAAAGACATCAATCCTGTGTTCCTTTGGAATATAAATTACCCTTATATTAGATTTTTGGAAGTCCTCAATGTGCTCCACCACTGAACCCTTTTGTTTGAGATTTATCAATTGGCTAAAGAAGGTGTTTCTTTTTGTCTCCTTATAATGTGCTATCATTTCCTCCGTAAAAATTGACCAAGTGACAATTTTTTTACGAGAGCAAAGCCATCGATACCATACAAATGTATTTTGTTCTAAATGTAAAGTTGCAATGCATACCTTTTGTGTGTTTTGCACATTAGTGAGATCAAAATATTGCTCCATCTATAGTATCCATGTTACGAGACCCTTGCCATCAAACTTCCTCATATCCATCTTTGGAATATGGTGGTTCTTCCATCCAACATTAGAGTTTATGAAATCACTATTAACATTTATTTTGTTCTCATCACGAGTTTCCTCTACTATATTTTCGACATTATGAAACATTTCTTGTATCAACTTTGCCAAACCTTCGATGTCTACTTTTAGATAATTCTTCATGTTTTCCATGTTGTCTTTCATTTTTTCATTGATCTTAGCTTCCATGTCATCCATATTAGCTTCCATGCCCACTTCCATGCCATCCATATTAGATTCCAAACCATTCATATTAGCTTCCACAACTTTCTTCAAACCATCCATATTAGTTTCCACGCCTTTCTTCAAAAATTGCATTTCATTTTTTGTTGCTCTTTGTGATAGCGAAATTTGGTGCACTTGCTCTTGTAATTTTGATATCTCATGTTGTGTTTCTTCGTCTTCCTGTGTCATATTAGAGAATTTTGAAGGATTAATGGGTGTTGAATTATTTTTAGGAGGAATTTTAGAACCCAATACTGATATCTATTCTTCAATATGCCCTTGGAATAAATTCAAACTAATTTTTTTCAAACCAGACTTATGTAATTCAAAAAAAATACACACCTTTTTCTTGCTTTTGAGAAGCTCGATATTGAAAATGAATTATCTCTATGGTTTTGAATCTTCAATATCTGAAATTTTTCCCTGAAGTAGCCCTATGAATCTTCTTTTGAATGCCACAGGTCTGACCTGATTTGGATTCTTCAAGACAAAGTTATGCCCAATCTCCCATGATGACCTAATTATGGACTGGTTCAGTAGAGCGAGCTTGTACAACTTGCCACGTGTCACTATTTCATTCGTCTCTGAAATTGATATAAAAAAACTACAGTCCGTGTACTTACAACCAGTTTTTACAGAATCCAAATTCGACGCTCAGATAAAGAGTTATGATGTTTTACCCACTGTCACCTCTTTGAGATGAAATTCGGGAGCCTAAAACAATCCTAACTTCCACAGATAATATCTCTAAAAATATTGTGAACCAAGATCTGAAAGTTTTACAGGAGGTTCCTTAGGATTTTGGCTTTGCACTGTAAAAAATTCAGCTTCTGAAACTTTGTATATGAAAAGTTATAGTGAAAATTCAAAAATGACCTGTTTTAGTTGAAATTCGGGAACCTGAAAAAACCCTAAATTCCCCAGATCATATCTCTGAAAATATTACGAACCAAGATATGAAATTTTTACAGGCGGTTCCTTAGAATTTTGGTTTTCTTTTGTATAAATTTTAGCTTTTGAACCTTCGTAGAAAAAACTTTATTGCGAAAATTCCACGATGACCTATTTGGAGTAGCGAAACCCTAGAATCCAAAGCTTTGATACCAAATGTTATGAAACCAGCTCCAAAAAGAGAAGAAAAGAGAGATCAAAACCTTAGAAATCATCCACTTCGAGGGGGAAACCTCTAATAAATTACATAAATGAACAATTCTTGGATGATAAAAATGACAAAAACCTCCTTCTATATATAGGAGTCCATGGGCCCACAATATAATCCTAGCCGACCTAACAATAACAATGTAAGGGCACAATAATAACAATAATGGGGTTACCGGGGTACAACAATAAGGGGGCTACACTAATAACAATAATGGACTAAACTAGTAATATAGTGACCTAACACTATGGGTGTATTATTGCATGCGGTCAGTTTGCTAATAACACAACTGATAGTTAACATCCCTTTAACCTCTGTCTCAACTGGGTCTTCATCAAAACTGACATGCATGAAACTATTAATAGTAAATCATCAGTTACTTGAAAAATCACTGCATGTGAATTAGATATGATTTAATTCACTTGACATCTCACTAGTGCAACAATCAGTTACAACTAGTTAAACAGATTTGAACTCAATTAATTGAGTTAACTGATTTCTCATGTATTAAACTAATGCACTAACTGCAACTTGGACTCTATAACACATAGAATCACTTTGCACTCCTTAAAAACCACCCTCAACTCGAAATACATGAGATAAATTAGTTTATCGCACTTAGTTAACTATTACAAGTGATTATGAGATAAGATTACAATTTATTGTCTAATTTAATTAAGGGAAAATTAAATTAGACACAAATTTCTTGTTCACTTTTCAACACTCCCTCTCAACAAGAAAGGGATTATCAACTTCCCTGATCCATCCTCTATTATATTCGATTTTCTCTTAGCAAGCGCATTCGTCAGAATATCTGCATCTTGATCCTTTGTGGGAATGTACTAAAGTAACATAATGTGTCTCTGAACACAATCTTTGAGATGTTGGTACCAGATGTCAATATGCTTGGACCTATCATGGAATACCAGATTAACTGAGATTTTTATGCAACTCTGGTTATCACAATGTATCAACGTCAGATCCATATGATGACCAAACTAACCAACAAGAATATTTCTCATCCAGATGGCCTCACATGTGGCATGACTGGCTGCCATGTACTTTGCCTCGGCTAAATTGAGTGCAACTGATCTCTGCTTCCTAATGTACTAAGAAACTACTATTGATCCTATGTTAAATATCTTTCCTAATGCACCCTTTCTGTCTGATGGAATTCCTACCCAATCTGCATCGATGAAGCCTTGAAGCTTCAATCCCTTTGTCCATATGTACCATATTCCATACTCTGTAGTTCCCTTGAGATATCTCAAGACATGCTTCCTCACCTTCCAAAAGAGCTTGGTCGGCTTAACCATAGCTTGACTAAGCTGTTTAACTGCATAGAAAATGTATGGTCATGTGTTCACCAAGTACATGAGTGAACCCACAAGTTGCCTGTAAACATTAGCCTCCACTACCTCACTTGAAGTAGTATCCTCTTTCCTCCAGTTTCCTGCAAGAGGAATCTCCATGGATTTTACATCTCTCCATGTGGAACTTCCTTAGAATCTCTTTGGCATACTTTCCTTGAGAAACAAATAGCTTCCCATCCCGCTACCATATATCTAAACCAAGGAAATAGTGAAGGAGTCCCATGTACTTCATCTCAAACTCTCTTGAAAGATCCTCTTTGCAAGAAGTTATGAGCTTCTCATCACGTGTCAAAATAAGATCATCAACATAAAGTACGATAATCAAAAGCTTACCATCAACCAAAATCTAGTACAGGTTCACATCCACTTCACTCTTCATGAAGCCCAACCCAGTGAAATAGCTATCAATCCTGGTGTAACAAGCATGAGGTGCTTGCTTCAGCCCATACAATGCTCTCTTGAGTTTGCACACATGCGACTCACTGTCAAAGATATCAAAAAATTATGGCTGCTCAATGTACATTTCTTCCTCAATAATTCCATTGAGAAATGTAGTCTTCACATCCATCTCATGTATCTTCCACCCCATCTGTGTTGAGAGTGCAAGGATATATCTAAATGATGAGTACCTTGAAAGTGGTGCAAAAGTCTCCTTATAGTCAATCCCCTCAACTTGTGAGAATCCACGGGTTACAAATCTATCCTTGTACTTCTCTACACACCCATCTACTACTTGCTTCACCTTATAGATCCACCTATATCCAACCACTGATTTCTCGACTGGTCTTGGGAAAAATTCCCATGCACTATTCTTGACGATGGAATCATACTCCTCAACCATGGCATCAACCCAAGTTGTTTGCTGCACTACTTCCTCAAAATAGGATGGTTCTGTCACAATACACTTTATCATAAGAGCCATGTATCCAGTAAATCTGTCTAGAGACTGTCTCTGTCTGCACAGTGATGTAGGTGCTCCTACATGTTTTGCCGCATCAAGTCTCAATATGTCAGCTTCTGTGGTGTGCCTCCTACCATGTCTAGTGGATGGCTCTGCATGAGTGGTTTTTGCCACTCCATGATCCTTCGCATGTGGATGCTCCACATCTTGAGGTTCATCCTTTGGAACCAAGAGTTCCTTATATGCATGCAAATCAAGCTCCCTCTCAAGGGACAATCACATGGATTTATCTTCATCAAATTTTACATCCCATTTGACAACTATCATCCTTCTATTCAGAAAATACACCCGATAGTTTTGGGGAGTATCAATGTACCCCACAAATATCCCAATCTCAGTTGTTGGTTCTAGATTTTTTTTGGAATATTTGGCCACATGGAAATAGACAGATGAGCCAAAAAATTTAAATTATGAAACATCAGGTTTCTTACCAGAAAAATCCTCCTCTGGTGTACTCATTCCAAGTATCCGATGAGGACTACGGTTCTGCAAAAATACCACTATGTTGCATGCCTCAGATGCAATAGTAGGCATTGATCATGTAACATCGCTCATGCCGCTCCCACAATTGTTCTGTTCTTTCTTTCTGCAACCCCATTCTGTTGTGTGTTATGAGTTGCAATCAACTCTCTCCGAATTCCTTCTTTGCTACAAAAGTTCTTGAATTAATTGGAGATGTACTTACCACCATTTTTGCTCCTCAGAGGCTTCACATGCTTCCCTATATCTTTCTCAACCAGTGCTTTGAACTCACAAAATTTTGAGAATGTCTGATATTTCTTCTGCATGAAGTAGATCAAACACTTTCTAGAAAAATCATCAACAAAAATAACATAATACCTGTGCTTTTATGTAGAATATGTAGATAATGGTTTGCACACATTTGAGTGGACTCTCTCAAGGAATTGGATTTTGCATACTTCCCCATGGTACATCCCTTGCATGTGTCTATCTGCACAAGAGTACACTTTGGAAGCCCCGTAGCAATCTGTTGCATGACCTTCAAAGCACCGTGGTGTAGATGGTCCAATCTCTTGTGCCATAACTCACCCTCATCCCGGCTCACCACTCTATCTTCTTTACCCATCAATGCTGCGCAACCATCTACATCAAATTTGTAGAGATTCCTCACATGAATCCCAATCTTCTTAAATTTTCCTGTGGCTTTGTGATGAAGGAATGATTTCCCTTCATTGGATACCACATCATATCCTCTATCCTCCAACATTGCAACTGAAACTAAATTATTTTTCAAAGCCTGGTACATGCATGGAAAATTTTAATACGAAGGGTTTACTTGACTGTCTCTGGGAAGTAACTGTACCAATACCGGTAGCACTATACCTCTCGTCATCACCCATTTTGATATGCATATGAAGATCCTTCTCCTCCAAGCTACTAAAAAGTTCTTTGTGTCCTGTGATGTGGGGGCACCACTATCCAAGTACCACACTGATCCCATCACACTAGACTCCATGCATGCAATGAGTGAGAAGTCCAACTCAAATTGTGAAGCCAAAGCTTCACCCGCTGCAGATCCTGAAGGCTTCTTGTTGTTCTTCTTCTTCTGTGAACAATTAGTG
This sequence comes from Pinus albicaulis, assembly GCA_034641835.2. Lineage (NCBI taxonomy): Eukaryota > Viridiplantae > Streptophyta > Pinopsida > Pinales > Pinaceae > Pinus > Pinus albicaulis. The sequence continues at coordinate 1,090,273,431 of CM076579.1, read as the reverse complement.
GCATAATTTCCATGCTCATGACAGTGAAAAAATTTCACTCTGGACATGTCACACTTCTTGCCTTCTTTACCGGTCTATGATTTGGAATAGGATTTCTTTCCCTTCCCCTTCCTTGCCTTACCATCCAAGGTGCAATTTTCCTCATCATCTGTCTTGGATGAGGATCCATCCCTGGTATACTGCCTGAATTCTTCTTGTACCAAATCTGACCAAAGTCGCTCCCAATCTAGTAGCTTCTCCCTCCCATTGACAATGTCCTAATAACTATGCCAACTCTTGGGAAGGCCTAGAAGTGCTAGGCTCACCAAGTCATCATCTGCTATAGTAATCACAACACTCCCAAGCTCATATCGAGATTGGATGAGCTTGGTCAAATATTTCAGAATAGTGTTGACTTTCTCCATTTTTATTTTCCTGAGCTTGTCCTTCAGTGCCAATTTTCCATGGTAACTTCTACTCTGAAACAGATCTGTCAAAGCCTTCAACATTGCATATGGAGTCACTTTTCCATGGAGATTGGAGACAATGTGGTCTTTAAATCCCTCTAATAAGATCCTCCTCGCCTTTGTAAACTCATTTTTCCAAGCATCAAGAAGAGCATCGTCTACTGCTGCATGCTTGGGAATGTCATTATCAATAAATTATTTCAACTCGTTTTCCTCCAGAATTGCCTCCATTCTGTCTTTCCATGCAATATAATTAGAACTGCACTCGAGTGCATATTCCAATCTCAAGCCATTGAAAGCCATCTTGATCCGCCTGTCGTAACAAAGAATGTTTTTTCAAATTCGAATGCTATTTAGCACAAAATCAATTTCTTCTACACTATAGTGATTTCTTGCGCTCTGATACCATGTAAAAATTATACAAACAATATGTATACTAATGTATTCAATCCGATCATGCGATATGCTAAAGCAAGATACTGAATCCTTCTAAAAATTAATTGCATAAAATAAACAAGATCGCCAATCACAACAAGTAAGAGAAAGAATCAAATCAATCCAAAACACATATATTTTTCCCGGGAAAGCTTGCTGCTCAAAACCCCTCTATTTTCTATTTTATATTAAACCAAGGAATCATGAAACAATACAATGTAGTCTTCTCACAAGAGTCTGCAACACTCTACCAATTGTCTCACATTGATTAGAAAAAAATAAACCAACACTTAGCCAATTTCCTGGCTCTGCCCGACCTGCCTTAATTGCAAAATTCCTGATGCATGAAATCCCTATTCTTTTTGGAATTCTAGCCTTCCAAAACTGTGCAATTCTCATGGGCAATCCTATGGGTATATTACTTCATGCGGGAAATTTGATAGTAATACAACTGATAGTTAACATCCCTTTAACCTCTGTCTCAACTGGATCTTCATCAGAACTGACATGCATGAAAATATTAATAGTAAATCATCAGTTACTTGACATATCACTACATGTGAATTAAATCTGATTTAATTCACTTGACCTCTCACTAGTGCAACAATCAGTTACAACTAGTTAAACTTATTTTAACTCAATTACTTGAGTTAAATTATTTCTCATGCATTAAACTAATGCACTAACTGTAACTTGGACTCTAAAACACATAGAATCACTCTGCATGCCTCACCAACCACCCTCAACTCAAAATTCATGAGCTGACTGATTTTATCACACTCATGTAACTATTACAAGTGATTATGAGATAAGATTACAATTTATTGCCCAACTTAATTAAAGGAAAATTAAATTAGACACACATTTCTTGTTGACATTTCAACATCTATTTACTTAGTGTGGCCAATTTTTGTTATCAACAATAACCTTCCTCCTTGGATGTCAATAAAGAGGGAGCACATTATGTTGACAATGATTGTTCTAGGTATCTATTTACATTAATTTTTTTATTGTTGTAACATTTTTATTTTCCTTGTTTGTTGCATAATATGTTATGTTTATTTATTTACTTATATGTACATATCATAGTAGTAATTATGTGTAATTTCAAACAATTAATTAAGTACCAAATTAAATATATGAATGTATATATCAAGCCTCTTATCGACAAGTTAATGAAGTTATGGATCAGCATAACTATGTATGACATCCATAAACTAATATGGCAAAGGAAATTTTAATTCCATGGAATACTTGTACGGATAACTCATGATGCCTCGGGGCTAACACATTTTGGTGGTATGTAACATTCCATCTCACTTTAATAGTATATAGTTATTTCAATTAGATCATACCATGCATGCTTTTTAAATAATCCATTTGTTATAATTGACATTAATCCATCTCTTGCAAGCCTTCAAATAAAGGGTAAATTTGCATGTTTAGCTTGTGGTCCTAAGATGAAATCTCGTCATTCAACAAGCTTAGGAAAGGAGTTGTTTGATGAGTATATACACTTCCTATGTAAGAACCATAAGTGTCTTGCTATTGAAAACCATCTTTTCAATGGGAAAGAAGAAACTGGATTAAAACCAGGAAGAATGAAACCTCATCTATGGAAGTTGGAATATAACATAAATCACCGTGAAGGACATGGGCTTCCTCGAGGAATGAAAATTTATCCCAATCAATTCATGAGGTTGTCCTACTATGAGCACCTAAAAATAATTCATTTGTTTGATACAATGCATATCAGGAAGAATGTGATAGAAAATTTATGAAGAATCATAAAGGATAGGAGGGATAAATAAAAAATCCTCAAAATTTGTAATGACAATGTGCAAGCAATCATGCAATTGAAAGGGGATTATGATGAAATAGCGATGGAGACCAAAAAAATGTTCCATGGTTATTAACATAGAATCAAATTAGTGATCTAAAATAGGTCATTTCTAAGAAATAAATTTCCCACGGGATTTTCTTCAAACAAAAATAATATCTTAACAAAGAAAGGTGAAATTGGTGGGGCAAAAACACATGATTAACATATCTTTAGTAAGGTAACTATTTTGGTTATATATTTCCATATTGGTATATATACATATTTATGGTTTTTTTTTGTCTACTTTGGATTAAAAAAACAACTATCCATTTTATTGTTACAATATGTTCTACGTCTATCTCTCATAGACGTTTCTACAACAACATCAAACAAGTTACATATGATATTGGAAAATATATAGGTAAGTAATGATTTATATTCCGAGTGATTTTTCAATTAGTAGTTCAACATAATTACATGGGTTTTACTTATAATGTAATATATTATGTTTTATTGAAACATGTTATTTTCATGCATCATCCATAGATGGTTTTCATTAAAAGAAATACATAAAGATGATATAAAGAAATGGAAGAGAGAAATTCCTCAACTAATGTGTGAAATGCAAAAGTATGTACCTCTAAATTTTTTAAATGCATAAGAACACTACCTCATACCTTCATTTCTATGTATATCATACTTTTTTATTTTTTATTATTTTATTAATTATTAATATTGACCATGGTAACTAATATTTATTGGTGAGTTATGATTTTGTGATATAGTTTCTCAAGAGTGGGATGCACTACATTTATATATTACAAACAATATTTGACTGGATGAAGCCATGGATTGAAATATGTGAACAATTTTATGGTACATTATCATGGGGAGGGGTGTTTGAATTGGTTAGAGAAGCTCATCATTCCTGAGATGCGAATATTAACGCAGATATAAATTGATTAGAAAATGGTTTCACTATAAGGAAAAGACCCTCTAGCAGATGTTTTTGAGGAAGCCCTTATAAAAATAGCCTAGATATCCATTTGTAGTGGAGGTCACTAGAGGAGGTTGGTAGGTAGAGGTTTCTGTAGAGGTTTTTTTTTGTGGTGCGTTTCTAATCATAACATGCACAAGTGCATTTTATGAAAAGCGCCCCAGTGTGCACTATGAAATGGCACACCGAGACACTATTCTATATGTACAAACCAGCTTGGTACATCTCAGTATTCCAGTGCACTGTAACGAAGTGCAGTGCACCATTGATAAAACCACCAAATGCGTCTCATAATCAAGTGTACCGAAAAAGGGTTAATTTAAAAAAAAAATTACCTACTGTAAAAAACTCATTTTTACTTGTTCAGTGCTCAAGAGCTCTCAAGCACCGGTGTGAGTTTGTCTTCTCCGAAGCACCATGCCATTGGTGTTCCCATTGCCTGCAATGCTTCTGTCCATTGCTCACTGTGTGGAGTTCCAATTTTCGAAAATGGTAGGAAATTTTGTTTTTTAGTATTCCTCAGCAAAGATGCCTACTTAACATGGAAATGTGCAGGTAATATACTTCTTTCTCAATAACTGAACCTTTTAGCGGATTAATTTCTCAAATTCACTTAAAATTTACCATTTTTAAGTTTTTATTATTATTATATTTAATAATTATTTCTTTAATTATTTGTTTTTTTATTTATTATTTATTTTATTATATATATATATATATATATATTATTGTGATTTTGTGCGGTGCGTTCGAGCCATTCGGCTTGCACCGTTCTCAGTGCTGCTTATAAATTTACAGGCCGCATTGCGAATGGTGTTAATGGAAACCACATCGGGTTCCGGTGCGGTACCGAGAAAATGTGCACCACTGTAATACGAAAATAGTGCGGTGTGTGTTGGTTTCTGGCTGCACCGACCATATACAATTTTTAAAAATAACATACTATGTATGACTGTATGGCAGTGCGGTCATTTACCGAACCGCACCGGTAATTATGTACTACTGTCGGGCGGTGCGTTGACCAAAATAACCACCTCGAGGTGGATAATTTGGTCAACACACCGCACAAAAAATATTTTCTATTTGTGCGGTGCGCGAACTTTTTTCGTTCGCACCGTGGGCATTGCGTGATAAAGAAGTATGCACTAGTAGTGGTGTGTGGCTGTTTTATTGGGCGCACCGAGTGTTTTTTTTCAATAAAAATTATATATATATATATATATATATATATATATATATATATATATATATATATATTTGTAAAGACATTTCTCATTTAATAAAAAAAATGTATTTAATATGTGAATCACTCAGTGACGTAAACATAGAGAGCAAAGGGAACAACAAGAGCATAAGGAGGACCATTATAACATGATTCAGTAGTGGGAGGCATGGGAGAGGGAGAGACTTTTGTACCCTCACCTTTTTACGACACCCATCCAGTTGCTCTTAAGGGAGGTAGGCCTCCTCAATTTATACGAGGAGGCTACATCCCTGAAGGGGCACAGTGGGTTATTAGGACAATTGATCTATAGGTGGGATTCCCACCGATAGGCTTTTCAGGTCAGTCCTACCTAGTGGTACGAGCCCACTAAGGAGGAAATTTATTTTATTATTGGCCTATCTAAGAGAGAGCAGGATTTTTCCCAGTCCTCAGATGGGCAGGTTATGTAGCAGGGAGTTAGTTGGCGTACTCCCAGAGATACATTAGGGACGATATACTTTCTCCTACAGATTTTCAGGTATCCAGTGGTCAGTTACGCATTGTTTCATTTGGTCCAAAGGAGGTGAGGTGCCTCTCACTACTACTGATGACCATTGCACACTATACTAGTGACGGGCAACGCATTAGTTTCTTGCTTTTATTTTATGTTGATTATTTATTCCTGATGCCATGACTTGTGAGATGGTCTACCATTTTTTTTGAGACAGTTTTGTATAGCGTTAGATATTTTTCGTTCTTAGGCACGTGGGAGGTGGACCTTCCCTTTTGCTTCAGAGTTATTTTTTTTATTTTTTGAGAGGTTTCTGGAGACGAGGCCTAATTTTTTCGGCAGCCTCATAGGTCGATGTTGCATGTACGGATGCATATGTGGGGCTAGATGATGCCCAAGAGGGGCTTGTCTGACTATCCGTTTAGGATACCTAGTGATGCACTAGAGCTGCTAGTCAGTGTTGATGATCACTCGTTCGTGATGGTGCCGTGTATGTACATGGGTTTTGATTAGCGAGGGTGTACCAACATCCTCTTCACACAGGAAATGCCACTGGATGCTAGAGGTAATATTAGTGTTTTATTTAAATTAATATAGTTTCATTTTATTGCCTTAATTAATTAATTAGAATAAAATTTATTCTAACATGTTCTTTAACTTGTTTTATTAAATTGTTTAATAAAATTGTCTAATTATTGTTGTGTAAATTTTGTAGATATTGGAACATTCGCTGGGGACATGATTCCACCCCCATCGAATGATCCTGTAGATCATAACGAGGAGATGGCAGAGGCCACAGATCAGGGTGACAGAACTAATCCTCGGGTGCAGATACCTGCAGGGATATGGCGTAGGGCAGACATCCGATTCACGATGGAATTGGGCGACCGACTGTGTCGACTCCTAGTTGATAAGGGAGTCCTCCCTGCTATGATCAAATAGATCCAGGCTGATCGTAGGATCATAAAGCTCTGGAGAGACATGCCCTGTGATATGGTGACCCTTGTGCCTCATATTTTTGGAGCTTCTAGGCTACTGGCGGCTAGGAGGGATATGCATCGTGGAGATGCACGATAAAGCATCTCATCAAATGATCATGATCACGAGGGGAGTGATCATCATTATAGTACTCCACCTCCTCTTCCTTCACCTCGCACTGGAGATGGTAAAATAGCATCGAGTCCTGATCATCAGGCATCTTCTCAGCAGTAAAAATCTCAGCAACCTAGTCCCTATCAGACATGACCATCGACTGAGTAGACATCTGATCCTGAGCAGGCAGGTCCATCTGAGCAAAAACCATCCATTGAGCAGGCTGCACCATTGACTCATCAACAGGAACCTCCTGAGTAGACTACACCATATGATCAACAAGCACCTCCTGAGCAGACAACACCATCTGATCAATAGGCACCTTCGGAGCAGGCACGTCATCCATCTGAGCACAAGGCTGCACCATTGACTAAGTAGCCCTTGATTAGTACTAGTTATTGTATTGATGTAGTACCACCAGATATTTGACATTTATATGTAGCTCTTTTATAGTTGTACATTTTTGACATTATATATATATATATATATATATATATATATATATATATATATATATATATATATGTGTGTGTGTGTGTGTGTACACACACACACACACACACACACACATATGGTGCATGTAATTTATGTTCATGTTGATGTACTTAATTTACATGTTGGTGTTCATCATGATGTGTATATTGTTAGGACATGTTAGATATGTTCATTGAATGTGCTTGCAGATAAATTTGTATGTGATAGCAGTTATTTGACATGAGATGTATATTTTATATTTGTGTTGTGATGATGTTATATAATTCTTATGTTTTGTTAGATGATCATGATCACGATGATTAGATGATGTTAGCGAATTTGAATGTGTATTTTAGAATATGATGTTTGTACGATGGTTATCATGATCGTGATGTTTATTTTTAATATTAAATCATGATATTTATTAAATATTATGTATTGGTAATTGTAAATTTGTGTAATTTTATGTATCATGGTTGCAATTTTAATTTTAATTGTAATTGTATGTAAAATTGTAATTGTAATTTTAATTGTAACTATGTAAAATTGGAATTGTAATTGTAATTTTAATTTTATTTGTATGTAAAATATTTGTAAAATTATAATTGTAATTGTAATTATATTGTGAAATTGTAATTGCATGTATTGTCATGATTCAATTTTATTAAAATTGTAAAATTTGTAAATTTGTAAAATTGAAAAATTGTAATTGTAATTATATTTATCGTGATTGTAATTGTATGTAAAATTTTAATTGTAATTGTAATTGTATCTAAAATATTTGTAAAATTGCTGATTTTAGGCTTCTACGATCAGTGTTGTGTTTAGAAGTTTTTGGATTTATCACATCCATTTTTATTAGAATCGATGTTTCGAACCAATCCTCTGTGGTTCATCATTAGGATAGACCAGTGAATTTAGTTAGATCTCAACCCAAGATATAAATAAAGGAGGGTGAAATTGAATGGAAGGAAAAAATAAGGCCGACCTACAATGGCATAAAGTGAAGGAAAATTAGTCACACAATAATATTAATTGTTCTCTTTTTAATTAATAATTTTAGAATCATTTGTTAGTTTATTTATTAATTAGAATTTTTAATGAAGGTTGGAATAATAATAAATAATTATATCTAAAAATTATCAAATTGTATTTATATTTAATAATATAGTTATAATTAATAATAATCATACATAAATTCTAATGTTAATAGTAAATAATTATTAATGGTTATTAATAAATTGTTAGTAACTATTAGAAATTAAATTATAGATTAGGAAATTGAGAATCATAATTTTAACGATAAATAATTAATAATTCTTAAAATTAAATTAATAATTGTCAATCAATATTGATAATTAAGAATTATATTAAAAATTTTATTATGAAAATCACATTAATAAATGTATTTATATATGTTTTTTGTTTTATTTTGTCAATAAGACTAATTCTATTAGAAGAGCATATGATACAATATGGAGTTACAATCATGAGAGGCTAGTAAGAAAAGGAGCCAAAAGTGATGAACTATCAACCTCAGTCCCGATAGTAGCCAAGAGAGAAACAAAGAGAACCAAGAATATAAACAAGGGAGCAATGAGAAACAGACACAGCCATCATGGGGCGGATGGGCTAGAACCACTTGAAGACTGTTGTTGACTGAAGGAGTAGTCTCCTTATCCGAGTCTGAGGAGGAGGTTTCATGAGATCGTTTCTAAGCACTTGAAGAAACGTTGGGCCCTCTAGGGTCCGCTGAGGTCATTTCCTTCTCCTGATTTTCACCCTCATCATCTGCTTCAGTCTCTTCCTCATCTGATCTCAAGTAGTCAATATCATCCATGGGAGGTGATACATAAGGTTTCCAACTTTAGAGTTTGATTTGGGATTGATTTTATTCTTCTGGGCAAGGAACATGGTGCAAGAGTTCTGAAGATGCCTCATTTGATGACAATGATGTCATCGGAAGGCAGAATTCTCGTATTTCAAGGTCTGTGTCCAGTGGAAGTCACCAACTATGAGGTCGATTTGATTGGGCAAGCCTTTAATTATGTATAATTTATCGCATATTCTACCATAGATGTATATGACTGTCTCCCCCTTGGAGGGATCTGTTGCCAGAAATCGTCGCAAGGTGTTACCAATTCCTTGAAAGAAAGAGAAGTGCCATAGAGGGGTAGGTAAATTTGGAATCCTAACCCAAATGGGAAGCTTGGTGATGACTGTTGTTGAAGGGTCGAAGTCTAGGAACCATGGTGTGAGGAATAACCATGCTTTTCCCCAAAACCATGGACCTCTTGTGAGGGCTTTTTGATAGTCCTCATTAAAATAAAACATAACTATAAAGAAACCCTTCGAGAAGAAGATAAAATTGCTGTTATTGGTCCAAGTGGAATGAATCCATTGGTAAAGGTCTGCTGAGCGAGGCCATAATCCATTAAATCTGCAAATGATGGCTGATTCTGCATACATTTGAAAATGGCTTTCAAGTGTTAGATGGGAAATTTCTACAGCGGGTATGCAATACATTTTGTCAACCAAAAATGGCTTGGGAGCCTCAGAGGGTTGGGCAGCATTCTTGGGGGGCTGTGCATGGACAACATCCTTGTATGAGAAAGCTTGAGCGATAGATGGCTGCCCAGCTGCCCCTCCTTGCAATTGAAGGGTTAAAACTATAGAAGAATATTTTTCAATATGATAAAACGAGAGCGGAAGAGAGCTCTCTAGTTGTTTACCTCTGTGGAGAAATCGCTGTAAGGCAGAAGGAATCCCAGTCCTTTGTTAAAGGGCATGCGAGAGGTTCTTTACCAGATCCATAGAATGAACCTAGAGAAGCAAGGTTTTTCCAGTGAGTAGAGTGATCTAGATCTGAAAGGAGGGGGTTGAAAGTTCTAGGGTCCCCTGTCTTCCAACACTCATCTAGGAGGCCATCAAGATAGATCCTAGTGACCCGCTACAGCCCAGGGCTGCCTTTTCAAGGAATGTGCGCTGGAGCGAGGGTCCTTTGTAGAGTTGGGGTAGGCCATAACTGATGGTGTCTTTCTTACTGGTTACTTCCATGGGAGAGCAGTTCAGGATCTCGTTGGGACTGCCAGAGCCTTTCTCTCTTGGGTGTAGCAAATAGAGTCTTGTCATTATTCAGCTTCTCCTCGAGCCAAAGGTCCCTCCCTGTCCATCCAGTAGGTATCCCACGGACCAGTGAGTATTCTCGCACTCCTTCCCAGGCTTCAGCTAAAACTACTTTGCCAGTTTTGGGTGTGAATGAATCTGCGAGAGAGGGATGTAACCTCATCACCACAACTCCCTCTCCACTATGGATAGAGATGGATGCATGCAGAGACAGAGGCACCCCAAGGCTTTGGTCTTCAAGTGTCGCAGGGCAGATCAGAGGTGTGATGACAACAGAGGGTGCGCGCAAATGTAGATCCTAGCGAACAACTTCCATTGTGCCACAAAACTTGTCTTGAGAGAGCCGACTATGTTCCCGTCCCACTCGTCCTGATAACCTAAGAGCCAATGCTCCTTGGATGCACAACGATTTCTCTTTTAATTTTATTTTTTTATCTTCAATGATAAGTTGGAATAGAGCCTCTCCAATGTTTGGCTAGACTCTAACAGTAGGTAGCCTTAGTGCGCAAGTGGCGGCTTCCTAGCCATGGAGGCCAAGCGTGGAAACCCTAGCAGAGGCTGCGTAGTCCATCTTTTTCCCTATATTATCTAATTCAAACAATTATTAAGAAACACCAATTTTAATAAAATTCAATGTATTTATATATGTTAATATATTTTTAATTAATAATAAAAGTTAATAATTATTAATAACTATAGAAAATTTAATTTTGAAATTATATATATATATATATATATAAAATGTATTTTATGTTCATGTTGATGTACTTAAGTTACATGTTGGTGTTCATCATGATGTGTATATTGTTAGGTCATGTTAGATATGTTCATTATATATATATATATATATATATATATATATATATATATATATATATATATATATATATATATATATATATATAGTGAATGTATTTTATGTTCATGTTGATGTACTTAATTTACATGTTGGTGTTCATCATGATGTGTATATTGTTAGGTCATGTTAGATATGTTCATTTAATGTGCTTACATATAGATTTGTATGTGAGAGCAGTTATTTGACATGAGATGTGTATTTCATATTTGTGTTGTGATGATGTTATACAATTTTTATGTTTTTTTAGATGATCATGATCACGATGATTAGATGATATTAGCGAATTTGAATGTGTATTTTAGAATATGATGTTTTAACGGTGGTTATCATGATCATGATGTTTATTTTTAATATTAAATCATGATATTTATTAAATATTATGTATTGGTAATTGTAAATTTGTGTAATTGTATGTATCATGATTGTAATTGTATGCATCATGATTGTAATTGTATGTAAAATTTTAATTTTAATTGTAATTGTATGTAAAATATTTATAAAATTGTTGATTTTAGGCTTCTACGATATGTGTTGTGTGTAGAATTTTCCGGATTTATCACATCCATTTTTATTAGAATCAATGTTTCGAACCAATCCTCTATGGCTCATCATCAGGATAGACCAGTGAGTTTAGTTAGATCTCAACCCAGGATATAAATAAAGGATGGTGAAATTGAATGGAAGGAAAAAAGGAGGCCGACCTACAATAGGAGAAAGTGAAGGAAAATTAATCACACAATAATATTAATTGTTCTCTTTTTAATTAATAATTTCAAAATCATTTGTTAGTTTATTTATTAATTAGAATTTTTAATGAAGGTTGGAATAATAATAAATAATTATTATCTAAAAATTATCAATTTATTTAAAATTGTATTTATATTTAATAATATAGTTATAATTAATAATAATCATAAATAAATTCTAACGTTAATAGTAAATAATTATTAATGATTATTAATAAATTGTTACTAACTATTAGAAATTTAATTATAGATTAGGAAATTGAGAATAATAATTTTAATGATAAATAATTAATAATTTTTAAAATTAAATTAATAATTATCAATCAATATTGATAATTAAGAATTATATTAAAAATTTTATTATGAAAATCAGATTAATAAATGTATTTATATATGATTTTTTGTTTTTGTTTTGTCAATAATACCAATTCTATTAGAAAAACATATGATACAATATGGAGTTACAATCATGAGAGGCTAGTAAGCAAAGGAGTCGAAAATGATGAACTATCAACCTCGGTCCCGAGAGTAGCCAAGAGAGAAACAAAGAGAGCCAAGAAGATAAACAAGGGAGCCATAAGAAGAAAACACAGGATTCTACCCAGAGAGGGTTGAATATTCATCAGTAAAAAATTTCTTTTATTCCTTTTTTAAAACTTTGACCCAACTGTCATGGGGCGGATGGGCTAGAACCACTTGAAGAAACGTTTCTAAGATCATTTCTAAGCACTCGAAGAAACGTTGGACCCTCCAGGGTTCGCTGAGGTAATTTACTTCTCTTGATTTGCACCCTCCTCATTTGCTTCAGTCTCTTCCTCATTCGAGCTCAAGGAGTCAATGTCATCCATGGGAGGCGATACATAAGGTTTCCAACTTTTAGAGTTTGATTTGCAATTGATTTTATTATTCTGGGTAGGGAACATGGTGTAGGAGTTCTGAAGATGCTCTGTTTGATGACAATTACGACATCGGAAGGTAGTATTCTCGTAGTCCAAGGTCTGTGTCTAGTGGAAGTCAAAAAATTTGAGGTTGATTTGATCAGGCAAGCTTTTACTTATGTCTATTTTAACGCATATTTTGCCATAGGTGTATATGCTCGTCTCCCCCTTGGAGGGATCCGTTTCTAGAAATCGTCCCAGGGTGTTACCAATTCCTTGAAAGAAAGAGAAGTGCCATAGAGGGGCAGGTAAATTTGGAATCCTGACCCAAATGGGAAGCTTGGTGATGACTACTTTTGAAGGGTCGAAGTCTGGGAACCATGGTGTGAGGAATAACCCTTCTTTTCCCCAAAACCATGGACCTCTTGTAAGGACTTTTTGATAGTCTTCATTAAAAGCAAACAAAACTATAAAGAAAACCTTCAAGTAGAAGATAAAATTTCTGTTATTGGTCCAAGTGGAATGAATCCATTGGTAAAGATCTGCTGAGCGAGGCCATAATCCATTAAATATGCAAATGATGGTAGATTCTGCATAAATTTGAAATTGGTTTTCAAGTGTTGGAAGGGAAATTTCTACACACGGGTATGTACTCCATTTTGTCAACCAAAAATGGCTTGGGAGCCTTAGAGGATTGGGTACCTTTATTAGGGGGCTATGCATGGAAAAAATCCTTGTATGAGAAAGCTTGAGCGATAGATAGCTGCCCAGCTTTCCCTCCTCGTAATCGAAGGGTTAAAACTAAGGAAGAATATTTTTCAATATGATAAAATGAGAGCAGAAGAGAGTTATCTAGTTGTTTACCTCCATGGAGAAATTGTTGTAAGGCAGAAGGAATCCCCGTCCTATGTTAAAGGGCATGCAAGAGGCTCTTTACCAGATCCGTAGAACAAACCTAAAGAAGCAAGGTTTTACCAGTGAACAGAGTGATCTAGATCTGAAAGGAGGGGGTTGACAGTTATAGGGTCCCCTATGTTCCAACGCTCATCTAGGAGGCTAGAAAGACAGATACTGGTGACCCGCTGCAGCCTAGGGCTGCGTTTTCAAGGGATGCGCATTTGAGTGAGGGTCCTTTGTAGAGTTGGGGTAGGCCATAACTGACGACGTCATTCCTGCTGGTTACTTACACGGGAGAGCAGTTCAAGATCTCGTTGGGGGTGCCAGAGCCTCTCTCTCTGGTGCAGAGAAAACTGAGAGTCATGTGATTCTTCAACTTCTCCTTGGGGTAGAGGTCCCTCCCTGTCCGTCTAGTAGGTATCCCATGGACCAGTGAGTATTCGCGCACTCCTTCCCAGGCTGCAGCTAAAACTGCTTTGCCAGTTTTGGGTGTGAATGAATCTGCGAGAGAGGGATGGAACTTCATCACCACAACTCCCTTGCCACTATGAATAGAGATGGACACATGAAAAGATAGAGGCACCCCAAGGCTTTGGTCATCAAGCGCCATAGGGTAGATCAGAGATGTGACGACAACAGGGGGGTGCGTGCAAATGCAAATCCTAGCGAACTGCTTCCATTGTTCCACAAAAGTCGTCCTGAGAGGGTCGAATCTATTCCTGTCCCACTTGTCGTGATAACCCAAGAGCCAACACTCCTTGCACGCACAATGATTCCTTTTTTTTTTTATCTTCAATGAGAAGTTGGAATAGAGCCTCTTTAATGTTTGGCCAAACTCTAACAACAGGTAGGCTTAGTGCACAAGCAACTTCTTCCTGGCCATGGAGGCCAAGCGGGGAAACCCTAGCAGAGGCTGTGTAGTCCATCTTTTTCCCTATATTATCTAATTCAAACAATTATTAAGAAACACCAATTTTAATAAATTCAATGTATTTATATATGTTATTATAGTTATAATTAATAATAAAAGCTAATAATTATTAATGACTATAGGAAATTTAATTTATAGATTCGAAAAATAAGATTAATAGTTGCAATGATTAATAATTAATATTTTCTTACAAATAAATTAATAATTATCAATTAATATTGATAATTAAGAATTTATATGAAAGAAGTTTATTTTAAATTAAGATTAATAATTTTCAATTTAGATAATATTTAATGATACGATATTAAATGAGATTATTAAAATTTAATAACTATAAGGATATGAATGAAAGGGGGGGGGGGAGAAATAATGGCTGCAAAATGGAGAGACATAAATGAGGATCATGGTAGAGGAAAAGAGAAATGATTAGGTAATGAAAGAGAAATGAGGAAAATGAATATATAATGAATGAGAAAGAAGAGATGCAAGGGGAAGTTAGGCTTGGGTGGAATTAGAATTCAAAGTAGGAATCCAATTGTCACTTATTTTCCAACCATCATAATGATTGAGGTTGTCAGGGTGTTTTCCAATTTCGATGGCTTCTCTAAATTTCCTATGGTGACAATGATAAATTTTGGCCACAACACAAGAGTTTTCAATACAAATGTGATGATTGGTTTTATTAGAATGCTCAACTAGAGCTGAGGTTTTAGAGAAGTTATGTTTTATATCAACAACATGTTCTTGAATACTAGTCATAATAGATCGACCAGTTTCACCAAAGTAGGGTATGCCACATTAACATAGAATTAAATATACTCCTTTGTGGAATCTAGGATCAATGGGATCTTTGAATGATTTAAGGCATCTGCTGATGGTGTTCATAGGTTTGAAGGTTGTTTTAATGTTGTTATTTTTTAATATGTAAGAAATTTTATTAGTGATTCCCAATATATAAGGGGGGTGAACTTTTCCCGTGATGTCGTCCAAATATTGTTTATTCTTAGGGCCATTTTATGCATTTTAAAGGCCTTGATTCCTTGGTTTTTTTTTTATCCATTCTTTTCAAATATTCCCAGGAGATGTTTTTTCTCTTGTTCAAAATTATCATGATCGGAGATTCGCACATATATGGTTGTTAGAGTGTTGAGAACCCCATGTTTCTGCGTAGGATGATGGTGAGAGTTGGCATGAAGGTATTGATCTGTGTGGGTTTTCTTACGATACAATTGGTTTGATATGGAGCCATCATGGATTTTTCTAATGAGGATGTAAAGAAAGGGAAGGCTGCCATTTTCTTCCACCTCCATGGTGAACTTGATGGACTCAAAAAGACCATTCAAGTGTTTTAAGAAAATATCTAATTTTTCATTTCCATGTGGCCAAATGATAAAGGTGTTGTATACGTATCTTTTCGAAAGTTTAGCATTTAGAGGGGAGGATTCAATGGATTTTTCTTCAAAATATTCCATGAAGAGATTGAAAATGATCGACAAAAGAGGAGATCCCTAGCAACTCTTCAAGTTTGTTCATAAATTTCACCTTTAAAACTGAAAAAGGTAGATCTGAGACAAATTTCTATTAATATGGCTATGTGGGGATTAGGGATATTTTGAACCACCTTCATGGCTTCATCAATGGGAATATTAGTGTAAATATATTTGACATCGAAGCTGACTAAGATGTCATTTTTATCTAGATTTACTTGTTTGATTTCATTAAATGAGAGGAATATTTGAAAAAAGAATTAATATTTCCAACCAAAGGTTTAAGATTTTTAGCAAGGTGTTTAGTGAGATGGTAAGTGGGTCCTCCAATGGTGTTGACAATGGGTTTTATCAGGATCCCTTCCTTGTGTATCTTGGTGGCTCTATAGATACGAGGGGTGTAGGGGTTTTTTTCAATAATATTTTTAATGTTTTGGTCATTACTTGATTTAACTAAGTTTTGAACATTATTAGAGATTCTTTTAATGAGGTTCTTTTTTAATTTAATGTAACACCCAGAGTCGTTAAGGTGGTCTAGCATTTTATCATTGTAATAATTTGTGTCCATGATGACAGTTGCTCCACCTTTATTAGCCTTCAAGACCACAATATTAGGGTTTTGGTTTAAGGAAATGAGGGCAGGGAATTCATGCTTGGAGATGTTGCTTTTGGGAGGTTTGGCCTTTCTGAGGATGATGGAGCAGTCCTGACAGATTATTTCTGTTGGAAATACTGAGAGCGGGGTGAATCAATATTTCTTTTCAATTGTTAATTATTGCCAGTTAGATTCTTCACAATTAAAGACAAAGAGGTGTATAAAAAAAATATTAAGGATTAATAATAATTTCAATCCCTTTTTTTTAATAATAGTATACAATAGATGAGTGAAGGGCACCAACCCTTTTAATGAAACAAGCACCAACCTGTTGCCAAGCACCAACTTGGACTTTGATGAGGTTCTGACCTCTAGGTCTCCAACCCTATCTTCTCAAGCACCAACCTTGTGTTTAGGGGCACCTACCCCAAGGACACCAATCCCTTAGTATTATTTTAATAGAAAATGTGTGATGTACTTACTTGACTGTCATCAAAAAGATTCTTCACTGTTATTTCTTCACTGTAATTTGTCTATCATGTGACGTCAATAGTCCTCACATAAGTTTGAGCCTTCACCAAAGTGAAATCCACCACAAGGACAACATTCCTCTACAATGTTTACTATTTGAGTCAAGAAACCTAGTCCAACCACCTTTTTATAGGTTCACAATCACAGGTTTCCTAACTGTTGATTTGTTGCAGTGTATTAGTTTAACTTTGAAGGAGGTCCAAGGCTACAACTGAGCATGAAGTAGATTTATCTCAGGTTCGAGAGTAAGGTTGCTATAGCTCTATAATTCAATGTCTGAGGTGCAATACTTTAAGTGACCAAGTCTAAAAATAAGTATGAAATAACACTTTCAATAGGTCCGAGGTGCTGTAGTATTGTTTGAGTTGTTGTATTATGGTCTGAGCTCCACAATCACAGGTCCAAGATACTGCAGGATAGTCCAAGAGTATAACAACAAGTCTCCCACAGAATTTATTACTGCCCATCAATAGATTAGTGACCGTTTACCATAGGTGGCTAGACAAAGATAATTTGTTGTCCGAGCTTGAGGAAGAATAACCCAAACAATATGTTTTTTAAGTCCTCCTCGGCCTTAATTCACAAGATGTGAACTCTCCTCAATGTTATGTGTTCCTTAGATATTCTTCACCGAATTGCTTACCTGAAATGAATGAACGCAAATTTATATATAGTTGTTTTTCCCTATGAAGAGACACATCCATTGGAAGAGAGGCCGATATTATATGATTGCATAGGTCGGCTTGATTGCAAATATTTTTTTTATTATCTTAAAAATTCATTTTCTCACAAACTATTGGGAGTTTCGGGGAAAGTAAGAGCTCGTTGGAAAGAGGGAAAAATCCTCTTTAATATGGTCTAGGATTCATTGTGAAAGGATGCCTCCAAGGTGTATAAATTTATTTTTCTTTGTGACTGTTCATGAAATTTTAGTGCAGAAGGTGATTGGGACAGTAAGAGATCATTAGAGCTTCTTCATCATGGTGTGTATTCCATGTCATCATGATAGTATAGCATCATGCCATCATATGATAGTGCACATGTATGTCATCATATGTCATAGTGCAACATCTATCAATCTTCCATTAAGAGAGCTCATCAAGAGAGCTTATATTCCATCGATGAAAATTATTGACCAACAATCTCCCCCTTTGTCATTGATGGAAATATTATAGAATTATCTCCCCCTTTGACATCAATGGCAAATGGGGTGCCCAAGTACTCCCCCTGTCATGCTGCTCCCCCTAACATATTGTACCCCTGACATGCTGCTTGATTTAATGTGATGCAAGAGAAATGACCCCCATCTTTTGGCGAAGATACTCAAATGCTTCTCGTGGAAGGGGTTTTGTAAAGATATCCACAATCTTCTCTTTTGTATTGATGTATTCCAACCTGATATTGTGTTCAACAACTTGTTCATGGAGAAAGTGGTATTTTATTGGAATATGTTTGGTTCTTGAGTGCATCATCAGATTATTTGAAAGAATGATGGCGCTAGTATTGTCACAAAAAATAGTAATTGGTTGTTTAGTTTCTATGTTGACATCCTTCAGGGCTTCCTTCATCCATATAATTTGTGTACAACAATCAGCAGCAGCTATATATTCATCTTCAGCTGTAGAAAGGGATATAGATGATTGCTTTTTGCTGCTGCTGATACAAGACCATCTCCCATAAAGAATGCATTTCCACTTGTACTTTTTCGATCATCCACACTTCCGGCCCAATCAACATCAAAATAAGTTGTCACAATAAGAGTTGAACTCTTAGGATACCAAAGACTGAAATCAGTCATTCCTTTCAGATATCTGAGAATTCTTTTCACAGCTGCTAGATGGGATTTTTTAGGACTTGACTAAAATCTCACTACCATTCCTACTGCTTGCATAATATCTAGTCTTGTAGCAGTTAAGTATAGGAGAGCTCCAATTATTGACCTGTAAAGAGTTGCATCTATTTGGGGGGTATCATCGTCTTTTCTTAATTTACAATCTGTGGTCATTGGTGTGCTCATAGGTGCACAATCTTCCATCCCATATCTTTTAAGCATGTCTTTAAGATATTTTGCTTGAGATATAAACATGCCTGCAGAGGTTTGAGATTTTTGTAGCCCAAGAAAGTAAGACAACTCACCAATCATTGACATCTCGAATTTTTTGGTCATATTTAGAGCAAATTCATGGCTCATTTCTTCATCATTGCTAGCAAAGATTAGATCATCGACGTAAACAAGAGTGATCAGAAGTTTTTCCTTGTCCATATTCATGTAGAGATTGCTACCTGCCACTTCCTTTTTAAAACCTTCTTGTTGCAGATAGTGATCCAACTTTTCATACCATGCTCTAGGGGCTTGTTTTAATCCATACAAGGCCTTTTTTAGTTTGCATACTAGGTCTTTTCCTTCAGCAAGATCAAATCCTTCTGGTTGCTCCATGTAAACTTCCTCCTTGAGATCTCCATTTAGGAATGCTGATTTTACATCCATTTGATAAACCTTCAATCCTTTTGAGCAATTAAATGCTGGAAACATTCTTATGGCTTCCGTTTGAGCTATTGGTGCAAAGGTTTCTTCGAAGTCAATTCCTTCAATTTGCGAGTATCCTTTGCAGACAAGTCTGGCTTTATTTCTGATGATTTTTCCATCTTCATTCATCTTTTTTTTGAATACCCATTTTGTTCCAATTATATTTTTATCTTTTGGGCGAGGTACCAGTTCCTAAGTCTCATTTTTTTTGATTTGAGACATTTATTCTTCCATGGCCTTTATCCAATGAGGATCTTTGCTTGCTTGAGAAAAATTTTCCGGTTCTATTAAAGATAATAGAACCACATCATCTTTTCTAGGGGTGCTTATCATCCTTTTTCGAGTTTGGATTCCTTCATCTATATTTCCGATGACCTTTTCTTCTGGATGATATCTTTGAACAAAATTGATCTTGGAGGAAGTTTGTGAAGATTCATTTTGAGGTTCTTCATTCTCCACCTCTTTTTCAGGTTCTTCTTCTTCACTTTGTTCAAAGAAAGGCCCAACTTCATGATCTTCAATTCCTTTTTCTGGAAGGCCTTCATCAATCTTTACATCAATGCTTTCCACTATTCTTTGTAGATTATAGTTGTAACATTTGTAAGATTTTCTCCTAGTGGAGTACCCAAGAAATATTCATTCGTCAACTCTAGAATCAAATTTACCTGGTGAGTCATCATTTATTTTATGAAACATTTGCTTCCAAAAACCCTGAAATATTTTACTGAAGCAGGTCTTCCTTTCCATAATTCATAAGGATTCTTTTCATTATTTTGTCTTAGTTGAGTTCGATTTAAGGTGTAAACTGTGGTGCCAACTGCTTCTCTCCAAAATCTTGGTTGCAAATCGGCTGCTAGTAGCATTGTCCTTGCCATTTCTTGAATGGTTCGGTTCCTTCTTTCAACTACTCCATTTTCCTGGGGTGCCCTAGCAGTAGAGAGTTCTCTTTCGATTCCATGCTCTTTACATAATTCATCGAACTCTTTTGAGGTGAATTATCCTCCTCTATCCTTTCTAAGACATTTAATCCTAGAATCTTTCTCATTCTCAATGAGAGCCTTAAGATTTTTAAAACATTCAAATGCTTCAGATTTATGTTTTATGAAATATATCCACATCATTCTAGTATAGTCATCAACAAATAGAGCAAAGTACCTTTCACCCTGAAGAGCTAGAGTTCTAGTCGGCCCACACAAATCTGCATGAATGATTTCCAAAGGTTTTGTTATTGAGAACTCCTTAGTTTTATGGCTAGTTCTGGTTTGCTTTCCATTTTGGCATGGGCCACATACAACTTGATTTGGTTTGCACATTTTTGGAATATCCCTTACTGCAGTAATTTTGCTGATGTTGACTAGGTTATCAAAACTTGTATGCCCCAATCGCTTGTGCCATAACCAGCTTTCATCTGTTTGACTTAAGTAACATTTATCTTCTTGGATTCTACTGAGTATGTAAACATTATCTGGTGTTCTTACTCCTTTCGCCACAAGTTCTCCTGAGGACGAGTCTCTTATTTCACAGTTTTTTGTACTAAAGACAACATTATGTCCTTGGTCACAAATCTGGCTAACACTTAAGAGATTGTGTTTAAGCCCTTCTACCAGCAAGGTATTTTGAGCCTTTCCTAGTCCATTGGCAAGGGTAGCAGTTCCTTTTCCAATGATTTTAGCAGATCCACTTCCAAAAGATACATTTCCATTTTTCTTGTTCAATGAGATAAACTTATTTTGGTCACCTGTCATATGTCTTGAGCATCCACTATCCATGAACCAATGATTTTCTTCACTATGAGCTCATAGAGCTAGGCCACATTTATCAGTTTTGAGATTTATGTTTTAGCTTTCTCCCTTTTGAGAGAAAAATTTTGTTCATTATGATCATAATTATCACATAATGAGCAAGACGGATCAAACTTAGCCAAGGGATCAAAAGAATTGTAAGTTTTGATTTTTCCTTGCTCTTTAGGACCATGTAGTTGGTTTGTTTGTTTTTTCAATCTTGGTGCTTCATTCTTATGAGCCTTGCAATGTTTAGCTTGATGCCCAAAGTTTTTACAATTGTAACAATGCCAAAGAAAAATAGTTTGATACCTATTGTAGTATCCATAGCTTGAACCAACATTCTTCCTTGGAGTTGCTCTTTCTTCAATTCTTGGTTTTAATATGGGACTTTTTTCCTGATGAGATGACTTTTCTTCTTTAGGATGGCGAGAGAGTATATCAGCATAACTTCTGGCATTATTCTTTGTACTTGATGATTCTCCTTTGAAACCAATTCCAGACTTGTCGTGTTGAGGTTCTTGAGTATTAAGAATGTTTTCAAGAGCTAGAGAGCTTTGCCAACTCCTTTTGACTTGCTCTAATTCCTTTCTTAGAGATACTGTTTCAGCTTCACGTTTTTCACAGATATCATCCTTCTCTTTTAGCTAAATGTTCAAGAAGTCTTCCCTTCTTTTTGCTTCCTCTCTTTCTATTTTGAGAGAAATTATATTCTTTTGTAGATTCTCATTTTCTTCAATGGCATTCATCAGAAAACTATCCATGTTTCTTTCATCTTCTAGTTCCGAGTCATCACCATTTGTAAATGCCACGAATAACATTTCTTTGCTTCCAACGTAATCAATTTCCTCATCTGATTCATCATCCCTTTCTTTGTGATGACACATATTTCTGGTTGATCTCCTTTTGATGACTAAAAATTCATCTTCATCGGACTCATCTTGTTTGGAGAAGAAGTTCTTCTTATTAAACTCTTTCTTTTTGAACATCATCCTTTTAGAGTCTTTTTCATCATCACTATCAGGTTTATGGGGACATTTTGCAGCGTAATGACCTATCCTTCCACAATTGAAACAAATAAGAGGGTACTTACCTTTTATCTTGGATTCCCTTTTAAATCTTCGTACAAATTGAACTAATTCGTTTTCAGTATCAGATTCATCGCTGTTGTAATTCCATCCTTTTCCTTCTTGTGTAGATATTGAGGCTTTGAAGGCTGCTTATTTGAAATTTGGACTCCCTTTCCTCATCTCATATGCAATGAGAATTCCATGGAGTTCATCCATCTTGAGAGTATCTAGATCCTTAATTTCTTCTATGGCGCTTACTTTGGAGTCAAATCTGTCAGGAAGCGATCGCAGGATTTTTTGAACAATGGTGCTTTCTTCAATATTTTCTCCTAGTCCTATAAGAGAGTTAACCACTTTAGCTACTTGGAGGAAATATGATGCAATAAATTCTTCATCATCCATTTTCAGACTCTCAAATTGTCTTCTATAGGTTTGAAGCTTTTCCTTCTTGACTTTGGAGTTGCCATCATATAGAGAAACCAACTTATCCCATACTTCTTTGGCTGAGTCACAATTCATGACTTTCATAAATTCGGAATCGATAATTCCACTAGTGATGGAATTTAAAGCTCTGGCATTAAAAATGTAGGCTCTTCTTTCATATTGATCAGTTGGAATATTGGCGAGAGCTTTGTACCCATCCAGAATAGAGTGCCATACTTTAGGACCAAGAGACATTAGACAGTAGGACATCCTCTTTTTCCAAAACCCAAAATTTGTTCCATCAAAGATAGGTAGTTTCCCTGTTGCTTCCTTGTTCTTCATTGTGCCTAAGAATCCTTCTTCCAGTTATTAGGATGATATTGAAGAAGTTGGCTCTAATAACAATTGTTGGAAATACTGAGAGGGGGGTGAATTAGTATTTCTTTTCAATTGTTAATTATTTCCAGTTAAATTCTTCACAATGAAAGACGGAGAGGTGTATAAAAATAATATTAAGGATTAAAAAGAACTTCAATCCTTTTTTTTTAATAATAGTATACAATAGATGAGTGAAGGGCACTAACCCTTTTAATGAAACAAGCACCAACCTGTTTCCAAGCACCAACTTGGACTTTGATGAGGCTCCGACTTCTAGGGCTCCAAACCTATCTTCTCAAGGCACCAACCTTGTGTTTAGGGGCACCTACCCCAAGGACACCAATCCCTCATTCTTCTTTTAATTGAAAATGTGTGATGTACTTACTTGACTATCATCAACAAGATTCTTCACTGTTATTTCTTCACTATACTTTCTCCATCATGTGACTTCAATAGTCCTCACATAAGTATGAGCCTTCACCAAAGTGCAATCCACCACAAGGATAACATTCCTCTACAATGTTTATTGTTTAAGTCAAGAGACACAGTCCAACCACCTTTTTATAGGTTCATAATCATAGGTTTCCTAACTGTTGATTTGTTGCAGTGTATTAGTCTAACTTTGAAGAAGGTCTGAGGCTTCAACTGAGCATGAAGTAGCTTTATCTCAATTTCGAGAGTAAGGTTGCTGTAGCTCTATAATTCAATGTCTGAGGTGCAATCCTTTAAGTGACCGAGTCTGAAAATGAGTCTGAAATAACACTTTCAATAGGTCCGAGGTGCTGTAGTATTTCTTGAGTAGTTGTATTATGGTCTAAGCTCCACAATCATAGGTCCGAGATACTGTGGGATAGTCTGAGAGTATAACAACAAGTCTCCCACAGAATTTATTACTACCCATCAATAAATTAGTGACCGTTTACCACAGGTGGCTAGACAAAGATAATCTGTTGTCTGAGATTGAGGAAGAATAACTCAAACAATATGTTTTTTAAGTCCTCCTCGGCCTTAGTTCACAAGATGTGAACTCTCCTCAATGTTCTGTGTTCCTCAGATATTTTTCACTGAATTTCTTGCTTGAAATGAATGAACGCAGATTTATATATATAGTTGTTTGTCCCTATGAAGAGACACATCCATGGGAAGAGAGGCCGACATTATATGACTGCATAGGTCAGCTTGACTGCAAATATATATATTTTTATCTTAAAAATTCAATTTCTCACAAACTATTGGGAGTTTCAGGGCAATTAAGAGCTGGTTGGAAAGAGGGAAAAATCCTCTTTAATATGGTCTAGGATTCATTGTGAAAGGATGCCTCCAAGATATCTAAATTTATTTTTCTTTGTGATTGTTCATGAAATTTTAGTGCAGAAGGTGATTGAGATAGTAAGAGATCATTAGAGCTTCTTCATCATGGTGTGTCTTCCATGTCATCATGATAGTATAGCATCATGCCATCATATGATAGTGCACATGTATGTCATCATATGTCATAGTGCAGCATCTATCAATCTTCCATTAAGAGAGCTCATCAAGAGAGCTTATATTCCATCAATGACAATTATTGAACAACAATTTCTTTGATGTTTTCTGGTATCTCTTTGATGCCATATTCAATGTTACAAAGAATGTCTTCTTTGGGTATGGTATGAGGGGAAAACACAAAATTTAGACCTCTTTCCAGAAGATTGAGGGTGTGATGATTAGTTTGGGTATTGGATAAATTGATAATGCGTTTGCTGGTGTCACTCATGATGTGATATGCAGATGGAATAGTAGATGTGATCCCCTTGAGGCAGTTATTAAGGGCGTTAGTTATTTTATCTTCCAAAACTGAATTGGTGTTGATAACCATATTGGTATCATGATTGTGCAATGGTTCCTCTATAATTATGGTATCAAAATTATGCCCATATGTTATTTTCATTGTCTTAGCGGTAGGAAAAATGGTTTGTGTGGTCTCGATGGAAGGCTTAGACCTAATGCTCTCAAGTATATTATCATTCAAAGCTATCGATATATCCATTCTCTGTTTAATTTGTGTGGAATCTACGTTTTTATCATCCTCCATTCTCTATTTAGATTCTACCACACTAACATTAGGTATGGACAAGGACACGTATTCGGTATTCCACAATGTTTTCATATCGGAGATGTTAGGCATCAACATGGAAAATAATTCAATGTTATACAATGCTGTCATATTGGAGCTGTCCATCCCTTCCCTTGGAGATGTGAGACTATTGGGTGTAGTCCCAACCGTAGGTTTGACCATGACCCCATCCCTTACCGTAGTTTGCAATGGCTCATTTATTTTGTGGCCAGTCATTTTAGCTGTAATATGAATGCCTTGAGCCTTTTGAGGAATGTGAGGGACCACATTCTATGGTAATTGTAATTGTATTGTGAAATGATTGTAATTGTAATTGTATGTAAAATTGTAAAATTGTAATTGTAATTGTATGTAAAATATCTGTAAAATTGTAATTGTATTGTGAAATTGTAAAATTGTTATATTGTCATGATACAATTTTATTAAAATAGTAAAATTTGTAAATTTGTAAATTAATTGTCAATTTTGAACCATAAATACTGTAAGTAAAATGTATACCGTACATATTGTAAATTACCATAATTGTAAAATTGTAAAATTGTATGAATATAAATAATTGCAAAATAATAAATCTAGAATAATATGACTTTTTGTAACATATAATGAAAACAAATTCATGATTAGAATTATCATTATTTTATTAGGATATTACATACCAAAAATTATAGCATACATTAATACATTTTTAAATTTTTTGTAGATATGATTCACACACACACACATATATAGGGTACATTTATTTAAGTAATGATATAGTGAAAAACCATTTAAAGCAATCAAGTAGTTTTATTATTTTAGGAATTGACATAAAAAAAAGAACTTGATACAGTGCATTGTTTTCGAGATCAAGATAATTGAAAATTATCAAGTGAAATGATTTTAACATTAACACAATGAAAACCAATTAATTCAAAATACATATTATAATGTTTCAAAAAAGAGAGTCTTAGTTATAAGGTTACATCCTATTCTTTATAAAAACCCATCTTAAATATTATAAATGATGAAATAACACATGTACCATATCACTTTGTGTTCTCATGATCACCCTCATTATATTATAGCTCACTTGGCATGATAACACAATTGTTCTAAAAAATATGTTTTGATATAGGGTCATGTCTTAATAGGAACCACCAATTCCTATCCAACACATCTGGGTAAAAAAACACCTGGTTGTAGTGTTTGGGGAAAACATAAGGCTCCTTAGCTTCATCTCACTTCTTTCAAGAGTTGATACATATCAACCTACTATAGCAATCTTCCTTTACATTATTCCGATGAAAGGTGTCCCACCACTTGCACCTAAAAATAACACATTGGAAAGAAGAGAAGTCCTCTTCGATGATCTATTATATCTTTTCGACGTAACCTAACATCCCTCATACTAGGTTTTGATCAAGGTGGCTAGCTTGACTATATTAATAGAACTTGTTAGAAAATTATATATTACAGAGCAATGCAACATATAAAACATGCGGAAAACACAAACACATAAAAAACATATAAAACCAGAGAGACACAAATATACGTGGTTCACCTAGTTTGGGCTACATCCACCCCGAATAGCCAATCCTTCCTTTATATTATCCAGAAAAATGAAGAGACACAACCTACAACAGATCCATTGTAATATACTCTGTTCTCTCTCACAGTCTCCCTATTTGTTTCTCACTCTAAGAATACACATACAATCCACATCCACAATAGAATACCCTCATACAAAACGAGGGGTTTCCTTCTAGGAAAAAAACCCTAAATTAAGCATAACTTCTACTGTAAGATCATCCACCTAATGAATGACCCAGATTGAATAGAAATTACAATACTTTTACAAGGAAATTTTACATCTGTTTTTAGCTTCAGGGGCGCTGCCCCCGAAACCCCCCGCTAGGGGGGCTCCATAAAGTCACATCCGCCCCCCCCCCTGACCCCCCAGGTAGCGTTTAATTATGGGCGGCGTTTCTACCCCATTAAGAATAGGGGTCCAACACTGTGATACAAAATAAAGAAGATAATCAAGCTCCACACCCAACAGAACTTGACTTCCACTCCACAATCTTGTGTCATGTGTCCATCATCAACATTTTCTATGTGAAAATGGTGTCCATATGCCCACATATATGGGAACAAATGCACCTATAAAAAGTTAAAAAATCATAGTGTCATATGTCTAATAACCCAACTGTTAAAATATAAAATATAAATGTTACATTTTAAAGGTTCATTATTAAGTTTAAAATGTACATAAATAGATAATTACCAAGTTGCTGCACCCAATCGATATGTTTAGCACATCCTCTTCAGCACATGGGTAACAACTAGTTGCACTGTATTTCTCTCTGAATTGGTCAACAACCCAACTGTTGGGGCATATAATTGGCCTATTTTATTTTAAATGATAGAGATAAGGCACACTTTTACCATTCAACCATCTGAATGATTTCCTATCACTATCCCATTTCATCCTCTTTTGCTCGTAGAATACTACCCACGGTTGTGTCACTTTGGAATTGTAATGAACAAATTTATTGATTGCTTCAATTTCTGCATTCACTGATGAAATCAAACCAACATATAGTACATATGACATCAAAATATACATTATATCGAAGTTCAACTTGAATATTTACTTTGTGTAAATTTGAAAAATTATAAGTCTCTTTATCAAGCGCTTTTTCCCATTTGTTTGGAGAAGCTCCCGTTCTCTTTTATCTTCATCCCTTTCATTGTCCCAAATCACCACACTTGGTATTTTGTAGATTTTCTTGATGTAATCACTGGCATAATAGAAAGACTAATACGATATGTACCCCTCTGCCATAGACCCCTCAAGTTTTTCCCTTTTTCGAATAAAACCTTTCAATTTCTTCATGTACCTCTCTAAGAAGAACATCCAACAACAAGAAACTGCCCCAACTAATTCAACCTCATCTACTAGGTGGATTAGAAGATGAACCTACAAATCCATGAAACTCATCGGCAATTCCTTCTCAAACATACAATCTCAACTATCTCTTAACGCCATAGTGGAATGCTAGCCACATGAATCTCCTTTGACGTGATCCAACGTACAAATGAAGATAATTTATATATGGCACATCCTAGGTCTTGGGGGAAGTAATGTTTCACATACCCACGCACGAACAAAGGATAATGAAACTACAAAGTTATAAACACATGCAATAATATACAAAATTAGTTATGTTTTATGATCCCTTCATGCGATAAAATTTATTAATATAACAGATAATAAAATCATTCTTTTGACATTATACGCACTCTTAGAAGACTAAAATGGTCATGAAATTTCAACCCTGACAAATGGTATTCCACGGTGAAGCAACACCGTAGTGAAGACCCATATGAAGATGGCACCCTCACACCCATTATAACTTCCTTTGCCCGAGAAATATCATATTTTTTTTAATAATCCATGGGACATCACCTTCTTTGAAATACCAATTAGAGGGACCAGCCTTTGATCCTATACTTTCTAATCGTCTTGGCCAATGTTTATTTTTAGTTTTTGAAGTAATAAGATATTTCCTAACAACCAATGTGTCACTTTGTTTCGATGATATTTTCCTCCATAAAGAAGATGAAACATTTTTAAATATATGCATGGGATCTAATAAGTGGGTAATCTTAAGATGCTCCCAATATGGGAGGTTATAAAATATAGATTTCATTTTCATCCCAATGGGAAATTTCTCAACATAGGTGTCAAAGAATTTTGGATCATCGAACATAGGCTCCCCATTTGAATCGAAAATTTCTATGAACTCCTTCTCCTTCTCTCTCTCATATTATCTAATCCATTCAACTGGTGTCGTTATTGCAGGCCTTTGGGTTCTCTCTCGTTTACCATTGAAATTGGAATTTTATCTTCTATAACGGTATTCTTCTGGGAAGAATACCCTGGAGCAGTCATACAATGGATTTCGTAGGTCATTGGACCATTTAGATTTCAGATAAGGTCCACAACATTTACATCCATAATACCCTTTTGTTACAAGACCTGCAAAATCATTGTATACAATATGCATGGCACATTAAAGAATATCATGAAGATCAAAACAATTACAATGAATTAAATAATTAATATGCAAAAGAATATTGTTACGGATATAAACAAATCAATAAACATGTAATTTACTAGAGAAAACTCCTAAGCCTGGATAATCATGTTTTGTGTAAGCACATATGCCATACAACATAAAACTCCTCTATGTTGGAATGGGCCTTGATACATCGTATACATTTATCTCATCCCATAATTCCTTCAATTCATCTACCAGTTGTTGTAAGTAGACATCCATATTCTTCACTTGTCTTCTACCAGGGAATATGAGATCCAACATAAGGTGTTCATTCTTCACGGACAACCATGGGGGGATATTTTTATTGATTAATACTACAATAAAAACATAATAGTTGGTGTTTTGGAGGGAATATGGGTTGACACCATCCATGGCTATGCTGAGTTGTAGACTTCATACTTCATCCTTTAATTTTTCGAGCCATGTATCCTCTATATGCTTCATGGGCGCTATTGAATCTGTTGGGATTCACATAAATCACAAATCACTTCTGTGTGAGGCATGCCATCCCTACAACATAGCTAATTCTTTGCAACGAAAGAGCCTTTGAATCCTTGGGATTATAGGAATGTGCCTCAATATCTTAAAAGGAGGACCACATTATTTACCCTTCTTTTTTGATTTATCATACATTTCATGCCCACATTTCGGACATATATCTTTGTCTTCAAATTCTCATATATATAGAATACAATCATTTGAACATGCATGATATGATATGTACTCAACACCCAACATTTTCAACAATTTCTTTTCCTCTTCACAACTACTGGGAAAGACATGATCACTCGGAAGAAACTTATCTTTGAATAACTTGTAGTTGGTCATGGAAAATATTAAATGTATATTAATGCTAATAATTATTAATGTTCATAAAATTGACCATTTGTAATGTTGATTATGTGACAATATTTCTCAAAATCTAAGGGACTTGATGGTCAATTACCTCGAATTTTTTTAGAAACATGCATTCGACCAAACTTTGCTTTCAAGTTGTACAGTAACATCGTTGTCCCCAATTGGGTAGACTTTGACTCACCGCTAGGTCCAAAGAGAGGGGTGGTGGAAGAAAATTTAAGGCTTTCGAAAAATGTATCAACGATATCAGCATCATCCCCTAGCTGATCATCATTCTGGAATGCATCTAACAAAATTGTATCCATCGCAATCGTATCCCTTAATTAATCATCCATACTAACCTCTATTTGGTTGCCTCCATTACCAGCTTGTGAAGAACTACTATTGCTGTAGTCATTCCTAATTGGTGAATCTGGATGTAGTGGTAATTGAATAGGTGATTGATTCAACCATTCTTGGTATTGTTCCTCTCTGATTTTTTCTCTTAATTCAGCCTTCTCTCGATTTGAAATTGTCATGGGGTGAAATGGAAGATGGTAGGTAGGCCGGTCATCATCACTAGAATCCTAATAATTTCAAAAAATATATTTGAACATGATTAGTACAAAATTGATGATATCAATTAGTAAGCACGCCAATGCATGATTAATTGGTTTAACATTGGAATAATTACATTATGCCAAACAATTATTATTACCATACCAAAATTGTGGCTAGAAGATGGCATGTTACAATTGGCGGGGTAAAGTGACTGTCCTTTTCATCTACCAACTACGCCTTGCAATATGATGCTCCTGATAAGAGATTCTAAAGTTTTGGAACTGTTTGAATATTTTGTGCATCTGAATTTCATTCTGAATTTGCATGAACCTACAAAATTGTATACATTAATTTTATTTAGCTGAATGACATGTATAAAAAAATAAATTCAATTAGATAATGAAAATATAAATAAAATATGAAGTAATTACGTCTGGAAATGGATAGGGATAACTCCACGATGGACTTTGAAAAATATTATGGAATGAGCTAGATTTTGAAGAATTGTCCATTTGATATAATTATGGGATTTTTTCCTTGCATTTGAGCAAAAATCAACAATAAATTTTGGTGTACATACCTAAAAGTAATTACTGTGCCTTAAAAAATGAGTTATTGTTATCGATGCTAATGTACTGTTAACTGCACCGATGTGGTTTTATTACCGAACACATTGGTGCTGTTAGTTAACAAATGCATCAAATATCGGGAAAAAAGCGCAACTTTATTTTTTTTAAGTGAAAAAAATGATACATTGAAAAATGAGTGGCAAATGATTTTTGGAAATCTAATTTCATAAAAAGTTTCTTTAAATAATAAGAGTTATTCATTATTTCATTATTTTTGCAAAATTTTTTAGGAGGGATTTGCACGAGAGACATACCTAGAGAAAGAGAGCATGCGAGCACTATGGAGCAACAAAATAATTTCAAACATCAACACTATTCAGAGAATCAAAATTTGAAATATCTGGTAATTCACACAAAAATCCTGTAGTATAATAAAATTGTTAAATTTTACTGTAATAATTGTTTTTTTTTACAGTTTCTGTTAGATTTAATACATGCATAGTAAAAATTTTAAATTTTACTATGCATTTTACTAATAAAATCATTTAAAATCTCTATTCCTATTTACATTTAATTAAAATTCAGAAAAAAACAAAAAATTCCATTCTTATGTTAAAACCTTGTTTCTTCTTGTTTATGCGACTTCACAATTAGGGCTTTTCATTTTAGATTTATAGGGTTTGTATTACTATATATATTGGTGTATGAAATCCAACCCATGGGACCACTTGCAGAGTCAAATCCAAATCCCTATCGGCCCTTTCACGGTTTTTTAAAAAACAACTTTTTTTAATCAGTGCACACTGTTTAAAATAGCGCACCAGTGCGAGATTGTAGTATAACGCACCAAACACGTATTGAAAAAACACTGTTTGACAATTTTTTTTTTTTACTAATCTATGTTTATGTAATTGGTGCTCCGGTATTAATATAATGCACCAGGTCTCCTTGTTGAATAAGAGAACCGTACAATGTTTCTATTATATTGGTGGTGCGTTTATAAGAACCTACTGCACCGCGTTCAGTGCATAAGTTGTGAAAGTCGCATTGTTTTGTTGATTTTTTTGTTTTATTTGAAAAGTATGTGATTTATTTATAAAATATATTGATGAATGGTACAAATTTCATATTGATAAATAAATAGGTGACAAGAGTTCAAGTAACAAAAATATTGATAGCACATCCAAAAAAGCAAAAAGGCAAGTTCTTTGTAAATTCTCTACAAAAATTATTATTTTTGAACTATATGTAAGTTTAACTAATATGTATTGTTTAGTGTGTATCACGTAGAGCCAAAAAATGACGAAGCTCGATAATTTTATTTCTGATCTAAGACCAAAAGAGCGTAAATCTTGATGGAAAAATTGCAAAAGGATGAATCAGGTGAATGAAAAAATATTATCGATCCAATATGAGTTTCTTTTTTGAATTTTCATTATTAATATACTTAAAAATATTAGATAGCATTCTTGAAACAATCTATTAATTCGTATATGTTTAATGTTCTATAGGGACCAAAAACGAAGAAAATGAATGTTGTTCTAAGAAAATAATAAAAATAGAACATGCAAAGGAAAATGAATTTCTCCTTAGCTCATCTGAAGTGGTGGTGGAGATTAGCGAAAGGGGGAAATTTTTTTACAAAAATTTGAGGGATTTAGTGGAATGAATGTATAGACGTTTTTTCCACTTACAATACAAAAATCAATCCAATGATTCCAAGAACCAAATATTATTTAAACTATAGGAAGAGTTTCTAGAGAAATGATCAATGAGACATGTTAGACTTTTAATAGAAAAAATGTACAACAAAAAAAAGAAGGATTGAAAAAGTAAAATTCCTTTAAATGTTTTTTCTAGAATTATATGTATATATTACTACAAAGCAATCATTTATAAATATCTCTTTTGTTATATTTAGTTTTCATATATCAATATACAAATTAAAGTTTATTGTCATGTTACATTTTTAGAAAGATTATGAAAATCTCAAAGGATGAACGAGATGATATAAAAAATATGCCAATAGGAATGTCCAAAAGGTGTACAAGGAGATGGTCAAAGAAATGGACATAATTTCATCGCACGAGGAGCCATCTCAACAACAACATGCTTCAAATGTAATATGTAATCATTAAATTTTTCGATTAGGTAAAATAAATAAATAATTTAGCATTAAATATTAATTTTCAAGTATTTTCTGGCAGAAAAGAAAAGAAAATGGAACCCATTCAACACATAAAATAGGATGACAATGAACAAAAGGGTTGATATCTATGTTTGTGAGTAACTGTTAATTCCTTAGAAAAACTTAACTAGATTTCATTTTTGTATATTTTAAGTTGTTTTACAACAATCATCATTGAATGTATTCAAACAGGTGCTAACATACAAAGAAGAACCATTAAAATAATTGATTGACGTTGGGTTAAATATGGGTTGTCAATATATGTTGGAATATCAAAAATTAATTATGGAATTTTTAAGCATCTATCTTGTTTTACTTAGCTCTGTCTATAATTAATAGAACAAAAAAATGTTTTATATTAAATCTATGATTTGTTATGGGGTATAAAACTTGCAGGAGACAAAGTATGGAACTTCGCCAACAAATGAATTGTTGAAAGATGACATGAAATTTGGTTTTGAAAGAATATGCATAGTTCACGAGTCAATTCTTGCTATGATACATTTCTTTTCGATTTAAATTGATGTATATTATTTAATATTGCAATTTTCATTATTCTCACCAATGTATATACACTGATTACACTTTTTTTTTATGTTTGTAGATGGAACTTGAAGAAGAAGAAAACAATCAACACAATGAACAAAAAATTCCTCCAAATAACCCAAGTCACGGAAGTAGCTCGAGCAGTGAAAACAATTCTAGCGAAGAATGACGATCAATATGTTTGGATATCAAAGCAAGGTGTTGTATTTTTTGAAATATTTGTCTTTGAAATTAGACATTTTGTTTAATGTAATGTACATAGTGCCCCAATTGAAAGACAAAGGGATACCAATAACCGTCCCATTTTGTATGACAAAGAGCGTCTTATTCATATATATATATATATATATATATATATATATATATTTTAATTTATTCTATTATGTTCTCCATTGTCACTGTGAAATGTTACACCACTGATTAAATATATGGATGATTAAATATTATAATGAAGAGATGCGAAATATGATGATATGATATAACAAATTAATCCAAACATCACATTCAAATGCACTAATAAAAATTTAATTGATATGAATATTGTTATAAGATATGTGTTGACTTTTGATGAATAATAAATTAAAAAAATCACAATAATTGCACTGTCACAAGTCGATGTTTCTAAAAAATAGAAAATGAACACCGATGTGTGTTAGTTACTGTGCACCAGTTCATTTTTATGATACTGCACACTGGTGTGTTTCTACAACCTATGGGCACCACACCAAATACAATACCAATGAGAACGCTCCGTGCCATTTATTGATGATTATTACCTGGGCGGGCAGATAGGAATTGCATGCACTGGTATGGTTTTCCTTTAACGCGCTGAAGCATTTTTATAACTTAATGACCCAATTTTTTTCAACACCTAAGCGGATCATTGCATTTTTACACCTTAATGACGCCAGTACATGCACCTTCTATCAACCTGGTGCATCTTTGTGGGTGACACACACTGGGACATTACTAGACACCACTCAACTTTCGAAATTTGTTTTACATCCTAGTGCTTGGTATATTTACAGTACCAATGCATACATGGTAAAATGCATCGGTGCGTTCACACATAATGCACGCACCAATGAGAAAAACATCCGTAAAAACCTCCAGCCGCCCAATTTTTTTTAGTTGTGTTGAAGTTCCGTTAGAAGCTCCGTCAAAACCTCTGTTACCTAAAAGAGATGTTACAGGCAATGTTTTTTTGATAATTTTGGCCAATTTTATAACACTAAAAACCTCCTTTATAACCTCTGCTAGAGAGTCTTTTCCTTGTAGCGTTTGAAAGATAAACATGCAAACATCCATTTTGACCTGCAATATTTTCTTAAGTTATTTTATAAATATATTACTAATGATAATGCATGTGTGTTTTTTTTCAGACACCTTCCAAGTTATATGAAAATTTTTATTAATTTGAAATTCCTTATTTTATGTGTTTGGCATATTGTAATTGAAATACCAAAAGGATATGAGGTACAATAGTTGTAAATTTCACATCAAAGAGTTGGATGAAAAGAGAAAACCTTCTGATTGTTGGATAACTACAGTATTTTAGGTCACTAATGTTTCCTCTAGAAATGAAACACGTCCATGATTATCTAAAAATCAATGTTATGGGTATTTGGATGACATACTTTAGTGTGACTTTGATTCATTGAAATTCGTTTTGTTTGACGTGAAATGGTATAGGCTATGAGCGAATGAACATGATCTTGATAAAATTTTTATTTAGCATGATAATGGATTTACCATTGTTAATAAAAGGTCATTTGATCTAGGATTTAATCATTATGTTCTTCCAAGCCAATGTAAACATGTCTTTTACTCAGAGGTTCTAGATAGAGTAGGTTGGTCATATGTTATTAGATATGATCCAAGATGAAGGATGGTGGAGTATAATGTAGTGAAAGAAGATGATAATGTTTAAGAGGATAATGATGTAGAGGATAAGTTAGTTGATCATGATTCATATAAAAAAGATATCGAATAAGTTCAAGGAGATGTTCGAGATAATTTTCTCGATGAAGATGACATCGATGATGTAATATCAGATGAGGAAGTTGAAGAAGTTGAAGAAAATGTAGGAGATGATGTTCTCCATGATGATATGATTATTGTAAATGATGGCATTGACGATGATATTGAAATGGATAATCATTTCAATTTCATTTTTGAACAGAATAGCATAAATGTCGAGTTGAATGAAGAAGAAGATTAATGATATCAAAATGTTGAAATGTACAAGGTATGTATTTATATGTTTTGAGTTGTTTGTTCTCTTTCATTTAAATAATTTTTTTTTATTAGTAATTTCTATATATGGTTGATTCTTACTATGTTAATTTAAAATAGCTTATAGTAGATAAATTGGGTATTGGAAATATTGAGAGTGATGCCGGGAGGGGGTGGTCGTATGAGCTTCAACCTTCACGTGGTTAGATTTGTTAAATAGAGAATTTTATATTATTCTTTGAACCAAGAGAAGCTCATTACTTTCATCCTTCTCTAGCTTTTTTTCACGAACAATACATGAAATAATTTATTATATATCTCTTACGCTCCTGCTTCCAATCTGAAAGTATATGAGTCCCCATGAATGTAAAAATGATGGATAAGAAAAAAATATCTACACCTATCTCAAGCTTATTATTACCAATTTTTGGCCTAGCCCAGATAAGGAAAAAATCCACTGCTTAAAATTTACTAAATAATTAGTGGCCGAAATGATGCTCTAATTAATTGACCCCGAACATAATAACCTATGAATGCGACCAACATTTGTTTTTTGTTTTTTTGTTTTTTTGTTTTTAATTTGTGCTCGTATACACTAAATTTTGACATGTATATAGTAGATGCAGAAATTTATGGTGTGGGAGGGTTTCAAGACACAAATACAACTCATAGAAATAATTTGACAATCAAGCAAGATCACCCAAATTTTTCCGTTGTGCTTCACCGTGAACAAGGAGAAAGTGGCGTTTGCATATATTTGTAAAATATGAAAGTGTTATCAGTTGATTGCATAATTTATTATTTTGCATTCTCTCTATTCTTTCCAAGTTTCAGTGAATGATTTCTAGAGGGTTGCAAAATTCTCTTGAGTTGGCCATGGTGTGACCTGTGAATGAGGTCAATGTTGAAATATTTTCAATTTGTGCTCATCTACATTGAAATTTGACATGGTTATGGTAGATGCATGCATTGACATTATGAGATGGTTTCAAGACTCAAATAAAACTCATAGAAATAATTCAACAATCAAATAACAAAATCATAACATAAATTTCAAGGAGATGAAATTATTTATTACTATTTCCCAGTTATGGGCCTACCCCATCTAAGGACCAATCCACCACTTAAAATTTACTAATACTTAGTGGCCAAAATTATGCTCTAATATATTTACCCCACACATAGTGACCTGTGAATGGGCCAAATGTTGAAATTTTTTCAATTTGTGCTCGTACGCATTGAAATTTGACATGGCTATAGTAGATGCATGCATTGATGACGTGGGATTGTTTTGAGTCTCAAATATGACTCACATAAAGAATTAAAAAATCAAGTGAGTTCACCTAGATTTCTCCATTTTGCTTCACCGTGAACAAGGAGAAAGAGGTATTTGGATAGATTATATACTTTATTATTTTGCATTCTCTCTATTCTCTACAAGTTTGAGTGAGTCAATTTCCAGAGGGCTACAAAAGTCTCTTGAGTTGGTTGTGGTGTGATTAGTGAATGCGGCCAACATTGAATTTTTTCTAGTTTGTTCTCATACACATTGAAATTTAACATGGTTATGGTATATGCATGGATTGATGGTATGGGAGGGCTTCAAGACTCAAATATGACTCATGGAAAGAATTTGATAATCAAACAAAAAATTATAACATAAATGTTGAGGAGATGAAATTACTTATTACTATTTACCAATTGTGGGTCTACCCTAGCTAAGGACCAATCCACCACTTAAAATTTACCAAAAAATAGTGGAAATTATGCTCTAATTATTCGACCCCACATATAATTACCTTTGAATGGGGCCAACATTTCCATTTTTTCATTTTGTGCTTGTACACACTGAAATTTGACATGGTTATAGTAGATGCATGCATTGATGGTATGGGAGGGTTTCAAGACTTGTTAAAGGGAATTAGGCACTTGTGGTGTTTTCAATGATTTTAGTATAGTGGTGCAAAAATCCCCTCATTTTTTTTGATATTAGTGCACAAAATTGCAAGTCAAGTTTTGCACTTTTAGAACAAACCAATTAAAAATCTTAATTATTTTTAAAATCTATTAAATATTGCAAATGATTCTATGCAAGTCATCCTATATATTACTTCATCAAAGATCATATGTTGAATCCCAATGTAGAAATCTCGAATTTGTTGTTTAACCTATTCATTACCATGCTTACAATAAGATTTTGTACAACTCAAAGTTATTGAGTTTAGGTCCTTCCTTATAATCATATGACCTAAAAGTAACTCCTTTTAACTTCATCCATGTGTGCCTCCTTTCTATTTCCCTCCGAGAGTTAGAAATATCATCAACGTTTTCAAATTAAAATAAACAACTAATCCCATGCCCCTAAAACTCAACTAGTTGTTACACCTAATTTGTAATGTCATCTTGACGGTTATCACATGATTGTGATTATTCTTTAACCTATGGTATATGTTAGTTTATTTGGTTCTTTTATGAGATTAAAAGCATTGTTTTGTTAGTAATTTTTGAGTAATGTGTTTATGAGCCTATTTCTTATTCTATTATGAATAATGCACCTTAAAATTGATAAGAAACTAATAATTATAGTCCACTTCAAGGGGTAAAAGTCCTTTTGCAATGAATACAATGTGTAAGAAAATATGAGATGATCCTAAGATTAGGTCTTCTATATATATATATATATATATATATATGACCGTAAGATTAGGTGTTATTGATACATATATATACATACATATACATACATATATGTATACGCACGCACACACACACACACACACACACACACACACACACACACACACATAAGACCTAGTCTTCGGATCATCTCATATATATATATATATATGGGGAAAATGGTACTATGAAATGTTTACAGAATAATAGAAATGTAATAACTCATTATATAGCACTTAATAAGGGGTTTTAGGATTAACATTGGCTTTGTCTAGGGGTTAACATGCCCCTCCCTTAACAAGTGCTATTATCAAAAATTGAATAACTATAAGTGTTTCTGCATGAAAAACTCATATTCCTATGTCTTATTGGTATGTATATATATATATGGGGAAAATGGTACTATGAAATGTTCACAGAATAATAGAAATGTAATAACTTATTATATAGCGCTTAATAAGGGGTTTTAGGATTAACATTGGCTTTGTCTAGGGGTTAACATGCCCCTCCCTTAACAAGTGTTGTTATCAACAATTGAATAACTATAAGTGTTTCTGCATGAAAAAATCATATTCCTATGTCACCTCTTTCATAGGTATGCTCTTCCATTTGATGAGGTACTAAGTAAGTGCTCTATTTTCCAGCTTATTAACCCTTGTTTAAAGGATTGTTTCTAGTTCTAGTATAATTTTCCTTCATTAATCTCCGATAAAATATTTTGGAATGGAAACTTGTCATTGGTTGCCTGGTTTAACCAAGAAGCATGGAAGATTGGATGTACATGTGAAGATGGAGACATCTCAAATTTGGAACCCATACTTCCAATCCTTTGCAACGACTTATAGGGGCATTAATACGTCAATTCTAACCTATTGTCCTAGAATTTCCTTCATTAATAAAATACACTAAAAAAATTAATTTATAATCTACTTTAAAACAAGAATAAGAATAGAGTACCTATCTATTATATTTGTAGGATCTAGAGTGTGGTATAATCGGTTTAAGCTAGGAAAAAATGGAGAAGGTAAATGAGGGAAAATGTGAATAAAAGGGTGGTTAAGGATGTCATTTTTTGGGTTCAACAATTACATCTTCACTAAGATCTAAATTATATATTTTTACTATGCTATCAACTATTATCAACTAGTGGTTCATATTATCACTCTTATATAATGTAGGATTCCAATTGTGTTTCCTTTTGGCTAGGGATTCAACATAATTATATTCCACTAGGTCATGAAAAAGTTTAAGATTAGGGGAAAAAGTGAATGTGTGCCAAATTGCATGATAATATCCACATTGGGAATTCATGTGGTCATATTGTAGCTTTTGTTTCCAAAAGTATTCATTTGCATCTAGCTAGATATATTCAAGAAGGTCCTTTTATATCCATTGCAATATAAATTTTGATAACGGTCATGTGTTGTGTTTCCAATGTTTCAGGACTATAATAATGAAATTTGTGGGCACAATTTACCATCTCAATCAGTGTCTTTAGTGACAAGAATTATAAGAGAAGTTTGAGGTTAAACATTCCACAATGGGTTGAAAGGTAAGGTACTAGGGATTCGTAAAAATGCCACCAAATCCATACAAATAAAAATCAAAATGGAGAATAATTTTTATATTGGGAGAAGCATAAAATTGTAAAATGAATAATGCCAACACATAAAAATAGATATAACCCTCCTTAGGTAAAAGGAAATTTTAGTTCAAGAAACTTAGTTGTGTAAATCCACCCATATAGGCCACATGACATCAAAATGATGAATAATCCTATAATTTTGGTAGAATTTTGGATGATGGTTGAATTTCTTAGCCACATTAATAATGGAAAAAAGGCATAATTTTCCACATAAATGTGGAAAGAAGGAAGCTTGTGAAAAGCATGCAAGCCTAAACATGATATAAATTCATCGAATGAAATTTTTACATTTATAATAATCACACAAGGTTTGTGAGTGAATGGCGAAGATGTGATTAAGTCTAGGTTTGATGACCTTAGAATTAGATTGGGTTATCCAAATCTACGGGAGTCAAGACTTGAACTTCCACGGGTGAAATTATCACTAAAGAGTAGTTCTGTGACAACTAGGGAAGAAACCTTTGATATGGAGGTGAGTAGATGAAATCACATCTAATTTTCATTTCAATTGTTAACCTTAATTTATTTCGTTGGAATTTCATCCTTGATTTATTATGAAATATTATTAAATATCAAGGATTGATTATTTTATTAAAATTAATTAATTTTATTTAATGAATATTATTTAATAATAACTAATGAAATCACATGGGGGAACATTAAGGATGGCTTTGGAGAATGGAATCAAGGGGGAGGGTTTTAGTGGTAGGTAGGGTTTTTGGTGGAGTCTCGGAGGATGGGACCAAGAAGGGTTTGGATGGTTTCAAGGAGCTCAATAAATATGAGGGTTCATGATTAGGAGAAAGTATAAGTGTATTCATATTTGAAATAGTGAAAGGAAGATTGTCGTGCCTCACAATTGGATCCTCGAAGGATTGGGTATGTTGTGTGAATGAGTTATATTCATATATTTCTGTGGAAAAAATCATTTGTACTCTAAAATTTTCCTTGGATAGGGGATTCCTAGAGTAAGGATATATCTAGTAAGATCAAAATCTATCCTCTCAATCAAGGTATTTCCTTCATTTATTTTATAATTTAGAGGATAAGGATGTGATTTTGCAAGGATGTCCTTAGTTTTGGGGAAATTTTGTTTTTTTGTGTTTCGTAATCTAAGAATTTTGACTTTTCATATGTGAACCAAAATTTATAGTTCCTATCGAATTCCGGCCAAGTATACCCTTCACTGAGATGAGATATAGATATATATATATATATATATATATATATATGAGATATGGGTATATATATATATATATATATATATATATATATATATATATATATATATATATATATATATATATATATATATATATATATATATATAATGCAAAATATATATGTCCTTGTTTTTATCTTACACTAAGGATTTTATCGCTCCACACAAAACCTCACAGTTCCCCCCCGTTCGATCCCCATGTGTGCAGTCTGAAAAATATATCCCTCTTCACGAAAATTCACAATTTCCCCTCGTTCAATCCCTAAGTGTGCCATCTTAAACATTTGTAAGAAAGCACCAGAAGAAGCTACATGACCTTATTTCACTCGCCCATTGAGACAATAATTTTCGGGTTGCATTAGATGAGACATTGATCGATAGGGCCACGTCAGAGGAGACATTGATCCTACTAGGGCCACAATGAAAGGTCGAGTAACATAGCAACAAAATGGTAATGTGGTTTCTTCATGCTTCAAAATTGTTTAATTTAGCTTCTCAACTCCTATGCAAGTCCTCCTTCTGGCATAATTAGATCAATTTTTCTGCATGTGTGAAAAACCGTCGAGCTACACCCTTTTTAAATCAAGGTCTAAAACCATATAATTGATTTTCAATACTCGGCCCGAAACCAATTTTGTATGTCTCATTTTTCTTCATTTTTGTGATTATTTTAATTATTTTAATAACACCAATTCAATTAGATATTTATATCACACTCTAAAACTCTTGAATCTTTAGCAATAATTATTAGCCCTAAAATTATTTTAGTATGTTATAATTCTTATTTAGTTTGGAAAATTCAAATAAATCTAATGATCATTTGCGAATACCATCGAGCTGCTCATACCAAAATAGATTCCTCTACAACTTCAATGAATCAACCCTCTAGCGATTAAACCTTTTGAAGACTACCACTCACTTTTGAATGCACCCGAGGCTATATATATTCTTCTTCATGTGCACATTAAATATTTTTCAAGCTAATGTCCACCCTTGATACCTTTCTATGGGCATTTTTGCATAGTGCTTGGTAATTATTCATCTATTAATTCATGATTATATGTGCTAAGGGTACTTTTAGAATTGGCACTTAATTCCATGACAAAAAAATATGGTGGTTGCGAGAAAAGATCCACTCAATTTCTCTATCAATATTTCTACCAGTGGTTCTTAATGCTTTTCTAGCAACAATTTCTTCAAATCCAAATCCAATAATACACATAACCATGTTTTGTAATATTTGGGTGTAACTTTACATCTATGATAGAGAAGAGATACTTATCATTAAATTCATTTTTTTTTGTTCCATGCTCCTTAACATGAAGTCACTTTGGTGCATAATGAATCTCTTTTCATGGCCTTTTTAAATTCTGATTGCCCCAACCCTCCCTATTTTTTATTTTATTTTCAATATAAAATGGTATTTTAGCCAAGGAGGCGACTGTGCATAGAGAGA
Organism: Pinus albicaulis; assembly: GCA_034641835.2. Taxonomy (NCBI): domain Eukaryota; kingdom Viridiplantae; phylum Streptophyta; class Pinopsida; order Pinales; family Pinaceae; genus Pinus; species Pinus albicaulis. The sequence continues at coordinate 1,090,230,067 of CM076579.1, read as the reverse complement.
CAAGAATTGCATTATAAATAAAATATTTTTGAAATGAAAATGGAGAAACCATTTGATGTTAGGTTTTTTTCCCTCATGTTTCCCTAGGTGAAATTCCATGTCTTTATGTGATAAAATCTTCTCAATTATTAGGTTCTGATTCCATGGAAGAGATTTAGATTATATTAATCATGTTTACTGTGCTTCTTGTAGATGAATTAATGGTTAAAATGAATAATTCCCCTCTCTATTTTTATTAGAATCACTCAAAAACTCATTTTCCCATTCTGTGTCAATTTTGAGATAAACAGTTACCATGATATCATTGGTTCATTTAATCAATTGTATTCCTAATTTCATTACTAGACAATATATTGTTGAGATTGTGAGGTCATTAGAAAGTACATATATGCTTTTATATAGAAAACGAGCCTTCTATAAGGTTTCCAATGCATCTAATCTACATTTTGGGCCATATACAAGCCATATAGTTTATACTCAAGTCGTATATACATTATACATACTCTTCTAAACCACTTTGGATTTCATATAGGACATGTGTTGGACATTACATGATAAAATAAGTTCTGAATAATTGGTTTAATTACCTATTACATTCATATGTTAAATAATTGGAACTCTAACTATTGGTTTTCATAAAATCCAATTGTATTAAAAAAACACAGCTACAACATTGCATGGGATATATGTGGTTCATGGTTCTTACATGAAACATGATCTTATATTCATAAAAATCATTGAATTAAACCTCTAGCACATTTTCTTGTAAATTGGACTGAATTTCCTATATATTATGGCATCCTTAGTATGGCCATAGACCCCTTTAAATGGTTAAGTAGTGTTAAATATATCTCACCCTCAAGCCTATTAATGCGAACATTTTCTGTGTTGACACTAAGCACATATATATTTTCATTTTATTCTAAATTGGACATTGTGCCTTTTCTTATTATGCATGATGAAGTTTGTCTAACTAATTGTAGATAATGTTTCCACCTACAATGATGCATCAAGTGAAATGAAGGAATGGATAGATGTATATATGGGTAAGGTGACTCTACCTTAGACAATATACTAGTTAGATCATTGCACGATACATTAACATGTCCTGTAAGATTTGGGTGCAACTTTCCATATATAATATAGAATATTTTATTATCATTAAATTGAATTTTTATTTGTTCCATGCTATTCAACATGAAGTTGCTTTGGTGCATAATACATCTTTTTTCATGGTCTTTATAAATTTGTCTTGTTAGTAACAAGAAATTGGGGAAATGCCTAGCTGAATTCCATTCTCTATCTTATCCCTTCCCAACTCCAAAAAAATCCCTCATGGTTGCAATAAAATAACTATCATAAATTTAATTTTCACAACATCACTAGTTGTTGTGCTATTGATTTTCCATACTTGGTTAAATAATTATTCTCCAAGGAAGTATCCCATTCCACTCTTGATTCACTTCCCATCATAAAAAAATTTCATTCTCCTCCTCCATCTCACGCTACCCTATATACATATAATTACCAAGTGAAATATCATATTGTACAACTAATCATGGATATGCAATCCAAAATAATTCAAAATCTTGGCTCTACCTATCATTTCTCACCCTCACCTTTACCATTTTCTTGGCTCAATAGAGGGGAATAATCCTTGCGCCCATATAATAAACCACTATATAAGCCAAAAACACCATATTCCTATAAATGCATGAACCGATTGTTTACCAAACGACATATTCCAACCGTAAGACCCGACTATGATATCTGTTCTATGATCTAGTCTTCCATACACCCGTGTCTATTATGATATTGGACGCTTGAGCAGAGAGTAAATAAAGTAGGGAGGATGACTAAGGAGGTTGTTAGCGACTTTGTGTATGCATAAAAAAATGGTATTGCTCATTCCTATTTTTTTCTCTCTATATTTTTTGGTTTACCTGCTTGCGATTTTAACCCGCAATTCCTACCACGAATTATTTTTTAGGTTTTTAGAGGGTTTCATAGGGTAAAATTATAGATGGTTTTAGAGAATTAAATAATTCATCTCCAAATTATTTAATAAACATATCTTACATGTCTTACTAAGTTTTGGTAAGCTCACTTTCTAACCACATGTCATGTTCACGAAAATTCTCATCTCACACCACTAACCACCAAACTTGAGTTGCGAAGAAAAACCATTGACCACAAAACCTAATGATTTACATTATATATCTGAGCCAATGGGAATAATTTTATATAGATGCATCATTTCTGTATTCTCATAATTCATAAATATTCACATTGAATTTTTTCCCTTTCCATCCATATACTCCCAAGTCGTGGCTTTTCATGTCTTGATACGTCATGATTTTGAAAATTTTCTTTCCTTGGAAAATATAGATGATGAATTTTCCATATCCCATGGTTAAAAACATGAAAATATATTCTAAAGGAAGTTTTCATGGAAGGTGAAACATAATGTATGCATGCAGATGTAGGGATTTTATAAAAAATGTCTCAGTCGAGACCTAGGAAGTGTGATCAATGACATGCTCAAAGTTGTGGCAGTGACTCTCATCTCTTTCTTGATCTGGAATATCGATGACCATTCCAATGAGAAATTAAAGCTTGCATATATTCCAAGTATTTACAAGAATTACTCTAGCTCCTAGAGATTGTGAAGCCCCAACAAAATTGGAAAGTTACATCATTTTTAGCTAGCTATGTTGTTGAAGCCACTATATAGGGGAGTTCTCTATTGTAGTGAATAATGGAATATGGAACACTTCTGAGCTAGGCATTTATATATGCTTTTAGGTTTCCTATTTCATCCTCAAAATAAGAATATGAACCCCATCTACATATTTGTTTTGTAAACTAGATAATACTATGCCTAGGTGCCACCTTAGAATTTTTTTTTTTATAGATTCAACATCCTCTAGGATTAAAGTGTTGGTTTTTATAACCAAAAACTTGTCTTAGCAGATATTTTGACCCAAGAATTTTTATTACAATACTTAGTTCCCGGTGAACCTCTTCATGAATGATTTTTTGCTTATTAGTTCACTCTTGAGGAACATTTTCATTAGCATACACTTCACTTATTTCCATGGGAGATTTCATTTGTAGGGGTGTTGTGAAACCTTGCATGAATGTCTTATAGTGTCCTATCTTATGGATAATATCCCAATTTTTTGAGGATAACCAACACAAATTCCACAAATTAAACAATTTTTCTTTTACCAATATTCCCATACCACTCTAATAATTCATCCTCAATGGTTTTTGAAAAAGTCATAATCCAAATATCCTAATGCAAAACATGAAATCTTTTCATAGATGTAAAAAATGATGCAACATGTAATTTAGTTGAAACATGAAACCCATGAAAATATCCCCATAAGTTCAATCCAATTGGTACAATATAGCCCATTTGAAATACCTAGAATGACCAAAGATAAAATGGTGTATAAAATTTAACCAATCATTTATATTTAAAATTTGGCATATTAATAATATGATATGAAATCTAAAATTTAGATCTGCAATACATACCTTCATATTTTTCCAAAAATAGAGAATTTGTGGAGTTGTCAAGATGAGAAGGATATTCAATATGAATCCTAATCCAAGTATTAAAGAGGCATGATCATCTAATGTCCTAGAAAATGGTGTTTGTACTGAGCAACAATGCCACAATGTTACCACATAAACAATGCCAAAATGCTACCACATTTTCTCTAACATTATATGCTCACTCAAGCAAATGCATAGTGAGCCATGAATTAATTAATCAAGCAATCCCTTTCATGCGTAATATACTTTATTGATGAAATTCATGATTCAATGACATTTCTTCTAGCACCCAATCACTCTCCTTATTGAGATCTAATTCTTGTTTTCTAACATGTAATAGATGACCTAGATAGAGGGTGATATATTGCCTACAAGTATGTTTGATAGAATTCTTGTGTGAGTTGATTTACTATTTTCTACCCAATAAATAATTTTAAAGATTGTATGTAAACAATATATTAAAATTGTTATAAAAATAATATTTTTAAATTTATTATAATATAATTTATGTTCTAATTTTTAGGTCATATATCCTTTTTTGAATATTCTCTAAAGTGTAATATTTTTTTAGTAAAGGTTATTCTTCCCTAGATCAAATATGATAATATTTTTGGTTCATTTTTAATGTGTTTATGGTTTAATTTTTCTTTAGTGTGACTTTTTGAGTTTCACTACGACTTGTGAAGTGACATTTTACGATTGATATAATTAATGTGATATTATAAAATATTATGATGGTCATACATATATTGATTTTATGTATCATCACATGTCTTACAGCAGGTTCACTTAGAAAACTCTAAGTCGCATATGTATGGTGGATAAGATGACCATTTAATACCAACTATGTGCCAAGAATTTCAAATTTTGTTTTGGCTCCCAAGGTCTCAAATTAAAAAGTTGCGCAGTAAATTCAATACATAGATTCATTTACAAGGAGCTTCGGGTCGCCATTAGTGGATGTAGAGCCCAAAAATTTTTGGGTGAGGGGATTTTAGACAAGATTTACATGGGCATTCTCCCTAGCGGCACAAATAATTAAATCTGTCATAGGGTCATTGTTTGAGGGTTGGGTGATCAAACAACCCCAATGGAAAAGATGTTGATAGTTCAATCTCCACTAGATTGAACCACAGTTTGGCGGTCAACCTATTGTTTCTCAAAGTAAGTTGCAACAAATATGGCCACCATATAGTTGAAAGAGGCCCAAAGATCCTATTATCACTCCCATTCAGGAAATCCAGTGGGGAACTTAACACTGGGAACCTGTTGCTAATGTTATTGTGATTTAGTTAGATGAAAAAGCCTTGTTATATTGTTGAGTGTGGAAGAAATCAACCCATAAGGGGATATTTCATTGATGAATAAAAGGTCCAATGGCGGAGACAGTTGAATTTCACCCGATCCACACAGGATCAATCCTCCGTGGAGACATACGCCTGTTGTGTCTTGGCTCCAAGAGTAGGCGACCCCATAGCAAATTTCCTAGCTTTGTTAAGGCATAAGTTAATTTCTATTGTGTGGCTTGCAAGTTGTTGCACCTAACCTAGGGTTTATAGTGGCAGCCAACTAGATTTGAACCTGGGCCTCCCTCAGGAGAGCCCCACCAGTTACCGATTCCCCAAGGTATAAAAACAAATTCTACATATTAAATAGAGAAGCGAGGGATGTGGGGATGTTTCCAAAAAAATAAATTTCAAGAGACCAAGAGACAGACTAGGGTCGTGATATTTCCAATGATGTATGGAATGGGGCTACAGAAAACATTGCTGGTGAGGTCCAAGATTTGTAGTGTGCTTAGTTGGGTGATGGCCAATGTCAAAATTCCATTATGTGTGACTCTCTTCCCATCACATCTCAATTCATAGGTGAAAATCTCACCGAATGCATAAAAACATTCCAGGATCTGAGACATGATCCAAATTTAATAGAATTCTCATTCACTGAATCCTTGATAGATTTGAGAGCCTTTAAATATTCAACCACGGTATGTGCTATTTCCTAGTGGGCTAGATGAAACAACTTCCAAAAAAGTGATAATGAGAATGAATGCGCACCTAGCCGTGGTGAGCATGGCTCTTCCCATCATCAAATTCAACAATATCCACGATAGTTTTTCAATACTTGAAAAATTTCAAAGATAGTTGAGAGGAAAAGAAACACTAACCCTCACCCCACCTCACATCAACATATCTCAAGTCTGGCCATAATGAACAAATAAATAATTGAATTTTTCAATAGTAATTATGTATATGGAAAGGACCAATAAATTAACCATTGTCATTGTGATAAATAAGAGGAGCCGAGAATAGTAATTGGATATTTTCTCCCTTTTCAATTTTAGAAAGGTTAATCACAGAAATTCTCACTATAAAATAAAATTTATTTCTTATTTATTTACGAGGATAAAATATGTTAGAAAATATTAAAAAAATTAATTTTTAATATATATTTTCAATTTTAATATTTAGTTAATTAAAAAATATTTATTTATCATACAATCTATCATATTATTTTAAATTAGTTATTATTTATGTTAATAAACATGTGTATTTTGGAAAACAACTTCCATAAATTTAATTTAATCACATGAAAAAACATCCTATGAAATGAATTATATTTTTTTGGATAGACGGTATTGGTCCACTATATTGTCATGAAGTGTATTTACAAATTAAAAATATCCATAGTAAAGTAAGGGGAAATCTACATAGATAAAAATGTTGTTTCTTCTTTTTCCAAAATTATATATTTGTAACATATATTATAATTGTTTTTATAATTATTAATAATAAAATTCAAAATAAAGTTATAGTTTAGTTAGTTTTAATATTTTTTAATTTTAGTAATGTGGATGTATTATAAAGGTGATTTCATGCTTATTATGGATCAATGCCTATAGGCATTTAGCAACCATTTAATTTATATGGGCACACTACTTATGCCTTTTACAATGTCCTTTTTTAAGACATTAAATGATAAAACCATAATAATATATGCACTATATGTGTCATCTAATGAATGTTTTCCAAATAAGTTTAGACATTTTATTTTTATGATTCCAATAAGCTAATGCCAGCCATGTTTTCTATCACTATTTGGTTTCAAAACAAAGCTAAAGTATTTGAGACAAGAATAGATTTCTTAATTTTTTTTTTTTATCTCTTCACTATATATTATTAGAACTAATTATAGATTTGTGCACATTAATTTCCATTCCCATAGCCTTGCAATACAAATGAAGAATCTCCTGTAACTTTTTCTCTTCAACTAGAGAACCATTTTTTCCCTTCAACTAGAGAACCATTAGTGAAAAGTAACACACCATCAATGAATAAATGATGAGTACATTGTTCTTTCCCACCAACTCTAATACTTTTAATCACTGTCTTTCTTTTGGCTTCTATATTGGCCATGCTAAGCCCCTCCACTAGTAGAAATAATAAATAGGAAGACAAGCATAAATCCTTGCTTTAGTCCTCCTATTGGAGTGAAAAATTAAGAGGTGTGTCCATTAATAAATATAGAAAATGGAATAATGGAAATGAAACCCATTATCCATTTGACAACTTCCAAATTATTTGAAACCAATTTGTCTTCATATTAGCCTTAAGTAAAACCAACTAGATCTATCATATTCCTTGGAAATATAGTCTTAACATTGTGTCAAGCATATTTTTTGATCTAATAGAGTGAACAACTTATTATGAAAATATAATAACTATGGATATATCTCCCTTCCAAAAATCCAAATTATTTCAAGGAAATCACATCAAACATGAAATTATTCAATTTGAATGTCAACACCTTTGAAATGATCTTATAAATGAAATTATAGAGGAAGTTGGGTTCAAAGTCACCAAATGTTCTAGGATTATCAACTTTAAAAATCAAAGGCAATAAACGTTAAGTTTAATGATATTGGAACCTTCCTAAAATTACCGACATTATTCACCACCATTAATAACTCACCACTTGATAAGTCATACAAGCATAAATAAAAATCAATTGTCCAACCAATTAGGCTAACAATGATGTGGAAGGGAAAGACAATATCTCATTCCTAGATATCACCTTTTATATATCATCATTATCCTCTTCTATCACCATTTGGGGAAAATATGAAACCGATTAAATAATATCCACATATTGACTCCTATTGGCTCTTTGATAACAATACCAATGCTTCACACTATTGGAGGTGCTAATCGACTCTTTCAAGTAGGCCCACTAATCCACACAAGTAAAGTTACTTAATAGAGGAAGATAGTCAATAATGTAAGTTAGTTGATTATTGGAGAGTTGATTCGAATAACCAATGTAGTTAAGTAGTTGTAACTAAAAGCTCAATATAAATATGAAGATGGATGTAACATAGAGTGGATGTTGTGGTAGTATTGATATTATATAAAGTGCTTATTGTCAGCCTTCCTATTACATTTTTTTATCTTCCTCTCTCTTATATCTGTGTGATCTATATTATTGTATGACACTTGTATATCTCTTGCATATCACTCTATGTAAAGGAATAATGGTAACATTTTCATATTGACCCTTAGATTACAACATTGGATCCATTGTCTGAAATAATTAATTTGGGCTTATAAGATAACCTATTGTTGGAGGGAAAACCCAACACCCCCCATTTTTGACTTATTTACTTCAAATAATGGGGACCTTGTCTATTAAATTTTGTCTAAACACCTTTATTATTTTCATTAAGTTAATCATCCTACAATTTTTCCATTTTTCCATTTTTGTCGGATTTCCATTTTGATTGTTTCATTGAATTTGAATTTTAGTAAGTTTTCCATCGATACTTGTTTCACCTCATTTGGTCAACCAGTTGTAAATGGCACTCCTTTGAAGTTTGATCATTAACTTGCCTCGACTAAAAATGTAAATAAATGAATAATATTTCAATTTTTGTAACTAATTAAATTCAATAGTCATTCATTGTAAATATTAACACTTATTTAATTTTTTTCATTTTTCACGAATGGTCCTACAAAATGACCTAGCTAAATTGAGCGACAGTTGAAAAATGCGCTTAAGGATCTCAGTAATTTATTCCAATTTCCTATCTTAAAACAAATTGCCAAACCCAAAATATTAAAATTGAAAAATGGCTATAGTTAATTTTATAGGAATTTTAATTTCACATGGGACCCACTCCACATCACCTCCTTCCTTCCAAAATCCCAATTTAAAAAATGCGATCCAAAAAATTGCGATATTAAAATTGCATTTTCAAAAAATTGCGATGCGATCCTGCGATTGCGATACATCGCATATCACAAAAAAAATTAAAAATTAAGCGCTCATTTAAAAATTCATAATTTGTGATTTTAAAAATATGCGATGGGTTAAAAGATTTTAATATAAAGTTCTGGTTGACTGCCTTACACCTCCCGACTCTGTGCACTTCACCCTCAAGTCACCTCTCCTCCCTCCGTTTAATACTCACCTCCTTTCTCCATTAAAATCTCACCAAAACATACATTGGTTTTAATTTTAAACTTTTTGGATTTGTTTGAATGAGTTTAATATAGTTTTAAAATATAATATAATATTATAATATGTTATATTATAATTATAAAATTATTATAATTAATTTTTAAACATTTTTTATATTAATTAATTTCTAGTTATAATTAAAATTTTAATTAACTAGTTAAGTTTATAGTTACTATTTAATTAGAATTAATTAATTAATAACTATAATCTAATTTAGGATTAGAATTTAATTAAAATATTTTTATTTTTAGCCTAAGCAACATAATTTCTAGAATTCTGGCAATTTAATTCCTCAACTTTGGAAGCTCATAAGTTGAGTTTTACTTGGTCAAATGAGGCCCAGGACGGCTCATTGGATAGATTAAATTGTGGAGAACATTTTTGAAGTGTTTTCATTACCAGATTTGATAGTTTAATGGGCCTAAACTTCAACATAAGATCAAGCTCCGAATTTTTAAACAAAATCAATTTTCGGGGATTTATTTTTTGCATTCTCATTTGCCCATAGCCTCTTTTGAGTGTAGATCCATTCGTTTAGTTTCCCCTTGAACAATTAAATCTTCACAGGCATTAATAGAGAGCTCAAATTTTTTTATTTCAATTATGTAATTAAGTTATGATTGGATTTGTTTTAATTCTAGATTTGGTATTGTGATTTTATTTTTCCATTTTAATTTAATAGTGATTAGTTTTTGCAGAGAAATAGTTTGAAGCTTATGAGAATAAAAATATAACAATCAGCGAGAATGCTCAAACAATTAGAGAATATGATTTTGGGCCAATGAAAATTGATTGAGAAAGAGTCACTCTTCAACAACTTTCTATTGAGGAATTCTTTTGTAAATATTATAAATAATAGATTGTAGAATGTATTAAGGGCTTCTCTTCTTGGAAATTATGGAATTATTGAAAGCACTATTGTAATGAGGATTTTAGAGTTTTAGGTGAGAGAAGAAAAAATCTTAGATCTGGGGGATTATTGAGGATTTTTCTTTTGCATTCTGAATTATGTATGATGGACGGAGCTTGCACTATTGCAACTCTTATTTTAAAAGCAGAAGTTCAAAGCATTGTAAAGGAATGTTGGAGACTAGAGCCAGAGAAACATATTCAATAAATTGGTATTTATAATATTATCATTTTAAATACTGGTTTCATTTTATAATGGCAGGAATGTTTCATTTTATTCATATTTGTGCACTATTGCGAGTATGAGTAATTTGCTCCAATTATATGCTATTATTTATATATGGTTTTATGGGTTGAATTCTAATTTCCGAGTAACTATTTACTCAAAAATATGTTTTTTAATATTGATTTCACAAAAAAATAATATTTTGTGAACTATTTCCTTATATTATTCTTTAATTATTCGAATTACTGATTTAACAATCAATATCATTTTGTGAACTACTTCCTGAATGTTGTTGGTTTATTATATTAGTTAAGAGGTATCTGAATAGAATGTGTTTTGGTATTCATAATGTCAGTTAATTGAACTGCTTCGTTAGCTTGATATTAAAAATAAGCCATAAATATTTAAACCCCAATTATTTAAATATCTTTCTCTCGGTTGGGTAAGATCTATATCTGCCTAATTGAGATAGGATTACGATATTATCCTTTTGCTTGAATTTTAGAATAATTTTTCATTTAGATTTAATTTTACATTCTTATAAGTCCTCTTATTAAAGATACAAACTTTATTTGTGGCTTGGCTAAGCCCTAGATCAACTTAAGTATCACTTTCTTGCCTGACCAGCAAAAGGGTTGATCTGACGTCCTTCTCCATTGGTAGACGAAAGTCATATTTTAAGCCATTGCAGATGGAGAGAAGGTAACTGGACCTATTTTAACCAGTTAGAACTACCATTTCAATGGAAAAGGAGCTTCTTTAAGGTCTGGACTAGGTGGTCTCCCTTATAGTGTTGTAGGCAAACATTTTTGGCCCTCAACACTTTTGGCGCTAGAAAGAGGGCCTTCGATTTTCCTTCCTTTGGAGTTTTTTTATTTTAAAAGTTTTATTTAATCACAATGGCTCCTAGAAATATTCCAATCTGGAGTTGTATTTATGGATGTGCATATGCCAATACTCGACCAGAAATAGTAAGACACTTGTCTAAGGTAAAGTTTAATGGTAAGAGGAATACTTCTGCATTTAATCATGTTTTACAATTCATTCAAAAATTTTAAAATTCTACTTTTTATGATATTGACGAAGGAATTTTATGCAGGATTTTTACTCTTACATTCTTGGCAAAATCTAGAAGCTCGTGTCAATCGCTCCCATTTTCCTCAATTCACAATTGGGATCAATTTATTACATTATTTATTTGTAAATTTGATGGATATAATGACGAACATGTATGTGACGATTTTGAATATTTACGAAGATTTGAAATGAATCTTTGATTGATTTTATCATTGGGTTTCATTTAAATTTCTTGAAATTTAAAATTGAAGATAAACCTTTGAAAGGGGAATTATTATATTGGTTTGAACATATTTACTCTCTTCCTCCCATTCATAATCCATGTGAAATTATTTAGAGCCTTTCTCAATCTCCTTCCAATTTCATTAACATAATTGAGAATTCCAATATGGAAGTGAAAAGAAATGATGATGAAGTGGCCTTTATTATGTATGATCAATTCCTTTATTTAGTGCACACTTCCTACAATATTGATAATGATCATGGTGCACCTTCACATGTCAATGAATCTCAATCACAAATCTTGGAAAATTTAACTATTCAAATGTAAGAAGATATTAGGAAAAATCTTGAAGAATACCCTTCCTTAAAATCTGAAAAATACTGTGAAATAAATTCAGAAAATCAAAGCATAATCAGAAAATACAAGTAGAAATTAAAGTTTCCAACATGCAACCTGCTGTACAAATTTATGAATAATTTCATGATGATCTCAAATGTCAAATTCAGGGTAGCGAGATAACAATCTTCAAGATAGAACAAGTACACAAATGAATGATCTAGAATCTAAAATTTACAATAAACATAATTTACATGAATCTACAAATAGAGAAATTTTCAAATGCATTGTTTCAGATTCTTATTTCTACCTCTATCTTGATATTTTTGGCGATAGCAATTTATCCCCTCTTCACTTTAATGTTATTTCAGAAAATAAAGAGTCTGATATAAATTAATTTCCTATTAGTTTTTATCAAGATAGAGAATCAATCATTGATCATTATTCTAGCATTAATGAACATGTGATTCATATTCTTTTTTGTTTTGATACATCACATGAGATTCAAGGGAATCATTGAAAATGTTCTGAAGTCATTTATGATAACTACTCTGACATTGAGGATTTTGATTTGTCTACTTCTAAAGAGAATCCTCATAAGAAAGTTAAAATCACATGTGAAAATGAAGAATACTCAAACGGATAAATTGTTTCAAATAGTTCTCATTTTCAAACAATTAATCACACTTATGATTTCAACATTCAAGAAACGATTCCAATCTATGATTTATATGAAGATCAATCTCTCAATCCTATTCATAGTCATAATTCTTTTTCTAATTCAGTAGTTGGTATTGGAAGTCATTCAAATTTCATTATTCCGGCCAATTCCCATGAAAGAGAAATTGTTTTAAAACAGTCCCAAATTTTCCGTGACAATAATTGTAACACTAGTGTAAACTACGATTCAATTTTGTTATTTTTAATTCATTTGTTTTGTTTAAATTTAGATTTGTTTTTTATTTTTAGTTTTCGACTTTTATATACTTTGTGTTGGCATATTGAACAACTCAATATTAAACACTCTCTTAATACATTTCCTGAATGAAAAAATGAAGTTTCAAATAATAATCATGATCATCAAGAGCTATTAATCTTTGAATTCCAACTAATGTTCATTTCTTATCAATTACTTTTTTCTTCTCAAAAGAAATGCCAACAAGAGAGTGTATTTTTACAATATGACCGATAATCTAATTCAATTAATAATCTTACATTGTATCTAACAGAGTTTCATCTATTTTTCAGTGACCCATTTGAAAAATATTTGGAGAATTTTCCTACACGTAAGATTGTTAATAATTTAACATATATATATAACATTGAGTTTTTTTTCCAGGCCATTGAATCTAAAATTTCTTATCCACAATCTGGCCTATCATCTCCTCTTTTCAACCTCTTTCAATCATTAGTGGAAATCCATCCAAATTTATATGATCCAAGTGAAATTAAGTTGGAAAGGACATTTCAAGAGAAGGTGATTGTAAATAAGAAACTCGCAATAAATTTACATTTTGCTTTCATATTTATTTTTCTTAGTTTAATTATAATTGTAATTTTGTTACTAATATTTGAACTGTACATACATTCAAGAATTAAAATGAGAGAGTGGTTACATTGGATTTATGACTATACCTAGCCATGTTTCCTTCATTAAATTAGAAATAGGAATAGATTAATTTAAATTATATTTCTTTTCTGTTTGCACTTATTTCATTATTTCAGATTTTCAATAAACAAGTAATTAATCCGAGTTCTTCCGGAAATCCCTTTCATTTGCTGGAAAAGTGACTTAAAACATATCATAAGCTTATGAACTCCTTGATTGTCTTGATTTTGCAAAAATCTGTCAGATTGACAAGATTTCTTTAAAAACACATATGAAGAAATTCCAGAGAATTGCTATGAGTTGGAGATATTTGATTCACAAGTACTTTTGAAGAGCTTATTTTTACCACTCTTACCCTCTAACGTAAATTTGAGGTGGATTCAATCTGAAAATTCATTACTTAGCATTCAAAACTAAATAAATAGATGATGTTGAATGTATGCAAATTTTGAGAAAAAATTGGGAGAAATTGAAAATTCAGGAGGTAAAGTTACAATCACAATTCTTCTAGATATGTGTTTACAGGTTCACCATCATCTATTGTTAGTTTACTTTTTCAAAGGTTATTTCTTATTTCTATTTTGTTTCCTTTGCAGGCCCTCCTCGATTTGATTGTGGAGACCTGAGATAAGAAAGCAATCAACCCTTTTTCAAATATGCAACATGTTTAGGGAAGTATTATTTGTTGTTCATAAGAATTTGAGTATTTATTAATTTGTTTTCAGTCATTAAAACCCCAATAGGCCTTTAAAACAATATTTGAAGGTTCACATCAGAGCATCATAATATCATAATTCTCATCATTTGAAAGCTTTGATAAAATTATTCCCCGATCCAATATTTTCAATAATTGATAAAAGGGACTTTTTGTTAAAAAAAAGTGAAATTAAATTAGGCACTTCATTTTGATTGAATACTTCAAAAAGTTTTCGGCCCCATAAAATTCCATGTCATATATCGTAGTTCACATATCGGAGGTGCTGAAATGAGCGTACTCCAAAATTCCTCCGATATCTCAAATCACTGCTTTATGATAGATTACTTCGCCAATATTGTGATGTCCATACAACCCTGGACCCGATACGACATTTAAATTCAATTTCAAAGAGATATCTCATCCACTCATAAATCAAAATTTTGGTTGAGACATATGTTTAAAAGTTCTGATGTACTAGATCCTATATGAAATTAAATTCATATAATAAAACTATCAGATCCTTTCCTCATCACACATCAACGTATTATCAAAATTACATCTTGTACTCAAATCTTTCGATCACCAATTTATTATAAAACCCAAAGCCGGTCCCACTAATGGACCACGTCATCTATCGCATTCCTGCTATCATAAGAATAATATCAGCGTATCATTTTTATTAACAGCTCTAATCTCCCGATATAACTATTCTCTGACATCACAATTCCTCCATCGCAATTTCCCATCGCATATGTTCATATCGCATTTTTTCTATCACAATAGTTGCATCACATCGAAAAACTTAAATGACACCTTTATTTTTGACCCTTCGATGTGATAAAATCGGACATACGCCTCTCCACCATTGCCTTTTAACTATTATGGAAAACTTGATCGCATATCAACAAAGGTGGAAGTTCCAGCTTTTAAGTTTTGCATGGCAAAGAAACTCACGATGAAAAATATTCAGCGAGGTGTTGACCTATATGAAAGACCATGCGAACACATGTTTTTATATTCTTCCTCTCATTGGTCTAGTTGAAATGAAATGCTTATGCTTGCTATTGCTCTAAATTTCTACAAAATAAGGAAATTTTGCATAAAAGCGCTTGCAGTGAATGATCTTATCCGTGATTTTATCTATGCCTGTTCCAAAAATTACAATTTTCCAAGAAGAATTGAACCATTGCATCACAATAACCAAATTATTTTCCCTTAAGTTATATTCATTTCTTCCAAAGTGACTCAGAGCCTTTAATTGATGAAATCTCGATCCTTTGCTTTTCATTTTTCGATATTTTCCTCATAATTTCAATTTTTTTCTCTTATCAGACTCTTGGATTTGTATTAGCCCACGGGGCTTTGGTTCGATGGTGAAGGGTGCACTTTTAAGGCACTCCATGCGATAGGTCACTGGTTCCAATCCCCCCGTGGGTGCTGACTTACCAAAAAAGAAAAAAAAAGAAAAAAGAAAAAAAGACTCTTGGATTTGTATTATATCAGAAGCATTTAAAAATAATTCTAAGATTTACTTATTCGAGCTTTACATTTCCTTTTCTTCACTCCACTATCTTTTCCATCACATTTAGCAAAGGAAATGACCTCTATTTCACTATCTTTACTAGAATTTTGTGGTATCAGAGTTTTGTAAAATTAATTTCGGCTTCAAAAAAGGTTTTTGAGATATTTTCCACTTGATTTATTTTTCGTATTTATTAAATCTTGAATTCTTCTCCTTGAAACTAATTTTACAGGTAAATGTAAACGATCTTGTAATAATTTTACAAAACTTCAAATTATCTCATTATTGGAATGAAAGTCATTGCAATTTTTTTATAGACTCTTACGAAATTTTTACCTCTGATATTAGAATGTTTGATGTTTTAGAAAGAAATGTTTCTACATTATACATTTATCAAGAATTCCTGTTTGTAAAATTTATACAAAAGAATTTGTTCCAAGATCTTGCTGCCCTTACTATTCTAAATACCGAAACTTCTTGTATTGAAGGTGAATTTTCATTAAAATTCTGAAAACAAATGTCATCGGAAACATTATAAAGTAAGATTTTTATTTATCAATGTTTTTTCCACTAAGACTTTTGGAAAACTTGAGCTCTTACCTTTTTCTTTAATTCTCTCAGAAACTTAGAACTTCAGAATATCAGGTTAATAATATTTTCATGTCTCTGATCATTTCATTCTGATATTTCACTATGTATACATGACATATTATTTGATTATCTTTGAATGTATATGCTACTTTCATGTTATCATTTTGGTACAAGAATTATATGTGTTTCAATCATAATTTTTCCAAATCCAAGTATTCACTCATAGAGATGACTTTCTGACTAAAGGGATATACATTCTTGATGGTGTATGTACATGGAATTATTTTACTCTTCTCGGAAATATCCTTCACTAATAAGGAATTTGGAACAAGTAAAGGTAATGGACCAATGATTAACTCATATTTTAATTCTCTTTTATTTTGAATTTCGATCCATATTTATCATATAAAGATTCAAGTCTTCATATACATAATTGCTACATTATTTGAGATTTTTAATCAAATTCAATATTTTGGGGCTGATATAAATTTAGAATGGAAGAAGCAAATAAAACATTCATTGCTACAATTCGTAAAGAAACAAATCTTCATCCTAATTTATGATGGATTTGATTCATTTATGATTCCTTGAACATGAAACATTGCTTTCTTCTAGGTTACTGCTTGCTTTAGTTTAGATTCAATAAATAATGATTTTGGGTCACTAAGATTTCAATAGATTGAACTTCTTCATGTTTCCAATTCTAATTAAAGGAAGAAGTTAACTTGTATTGGAGAAAATAATCTCTCTCAGGTAAGATTAAATGTAATTATCCAATGGTAAGTTTCATGTGCCCACTTTCATTTAATTTTATTATTTTCACATTTTGTTTCAGTTTTGTATTTTTAAGTTTTCGCTGATCTTGAACTATGTTTTTACAGGACTTCATGAACCTTTTCACCTCTACCAGATCAATTTTGATGTTCATTCTCCTTTTCAATTTGTTTTCAGATTCTTAAATAGAAGCAGTATTGATCCTTCATAGAATAAAAAAAACTCGGGATTTTATGAACTTTTAAGCATTACTTTTATAAAAAATGGTTAAGATGATTTTATGCAAGTTTTGTCTTGAAGAAGGAAAATTTGTAGCAAATAGAGACCTTTTCATTTGGGCTGAATTTTATCTCATAACTATTATTCCCTCTCCATTTTGAGAGCCTCATTTCTTATAATTATGCAAGATAAAAGTTTTAAATCTCAACACAAGAATTAACGTACATATGCTTATTTTCTTTTATCTCTTTTGTTGAGACATTTGTATAATTAGTTTTGTTGGAGTTCATCTTTTAAATTTGGATTTTTATTTTACCTTTCGTCTTTCTTACTTTTATTTTTATTTGCTGATTTATTTTCGTAATTATTTTTATTTTACTTTTGGTTTTGATTTTATTTTAGTGACTTGGCTATGATTGATGAGAGAGGACTTTTCTCATTCAACAATGGTTAACATACATAGGAAATCTTTTACTGTATATATTTCACTGAATTTCATTTATCATTAAAGGCATATCCTTATGGTACCATACAACCATGTCTTGATTTAAATATTTTTCATGGATGAACACACATCCTTTCTAAGTGATTGAGTTTACGTTTTCAAGGAAAAACTAATTTGAGTTTAACACAATGAATTCCTCTCACCCCTCCACATAAAATCCTCTGATTGATATTTCTAGGGAAAGAATTTCGAGTCAAAATTATGAAAGCATTATGTCAATTAAACATAAAACTCTATTACCATACCACCTCTTTCACTCAAATACATCATACACTAAAATCTTGCAAATGAACTTATCAAAAGGGTGATTCACAGATGAAGCATGGGAAATAAAAGTAAAATCGTCAGGGCTATGAATGCTTGCTGATAGCGGGACTAGACTTGTATGACATAAAAGATAACTTCACCAAGGTACTATTCAGGCTCACTAGAAGTGAAGTGATATCATAGAAAAATCATAAAATGGATATATGCTTTATCAAAAACTCCTATCTCTACTTTCTATTTATCATACGAGGGAGTTTTAGTACATTTTTTTCCTAAATTTGGATTCATCACTTTTACTCAAGTTTGTTTTAAGTACTTATCTCTACAAACTCACATTGCTTAATCTATTTATGTGGGACCTACATAAATGTTTTATTGTTATACGATTTCATGAATTCATTAATTTTTAACCTTTGGATAAATTACAGTTCATTATCTTCAATCAGAGATAACAAGTCCTTCTCTCGTGTGTCACCATTGTTGTAGGGAAAACCCAACACCCCCCGCCTCATTTTTGACTTATTTACTTCAAATAATAGGGATGATGTCTATTAAATTTTGGCTAAACAACTTTATGGCTTTCATTAAGTTAATCATCCTACAGTTTTGCCATTTATTCATTTTTGTCAGTTTTTCATTTTGATTGTTTCATTGAATTCTATTTATAGCAAGCTTTCCATCGATACTTGTTTAGCCTTATTTGGTCAACTGGTTTGTAAATGACACTCTTTTGAAGTTTGATCATTAACTTGCCTAGACTAAAAATGTAAGTAAATGAATAATATTTCAAATTTTGTAACTGATTAAGTTCAATAGTCATTCATTGTAAATATTAAATCTTAGTTTTTTTCTTTTCATTTTTCACTAATGGTCCTACAAAATGATCCAACTAAATTGAACGACGGTTGAAAAATTTGTTTCAAGATGTCGGTAATTTATTTCAATTACCTATCTTAAAACAAAATTCCAAACCCAAAATATTAAAATGGAAAAATGGCCACAGTTCATTTTGTAGGACTTTTAATTTCACATGAGACCCACTCCACATCACCTCCTTCCGTCCAAAATCCTGATCTAAAAAATGCCATCCAAAAAAATGTGATTTTAAACTTGCGATTTCAAAAAATTGTGATCAAAATTTTGCGATGTGATATTGCGATTATGATTCATCGCATATCATGTATCACAAAAAAAAAAAAAAATATTAAGCACTCATTTAACAATTCACGATTTGTGATTTTGAAAATATGCAATGGGTTACAAGTTTTTAATATAAATTTTTGGTTAACTGCCTTATGCCTTCCAACCCCGCTCACTTCACCCTCACGTCACCTCTCCTCCCTCCATTGAATACTCACATCCTTTCTCCATTAAAAGCTCACCATAACATACATTGGTTTTAGTTTTAAACGTTTTGAATTGGTTTGAATGAGTTTAATATTGTTTTAAAATATAATATATATTATAATTATATTAAATATTATAATTATTAAATTATTATAATTATAATATAATGTAATATAATATTAATAAAAAATATAATTATATTTTAATTAAATTTAAAACATTTTTATATTAATTAATTTATATTTATAATTAAATTTATAATTAATTAGTTAAGTTTATAATTACCATTTAATTATTATTAATTAATTGATAATTCTAATTTAATTTAGGATTATAATTTAATTAAATTTTTTTGATTTCTAGCCTAAGCAGCAGAATTTACAGAATTCTGGAAATTTTAATTCCTTAATTTTGGAAGCTCATAAATTGAGTTTTACTTAGCCAAATGAGGCCTAGGATGGCTCACTGGATAGAATAAATTATGGAGAACATTTTTTAAGTGATTTCATTACTAGATTTGATCATTTAATGGGCCTAAAATTCAGCAGAAGATCAAACTTTGAATTTTTAAACAAAATACTTTTCTGAGTTTTATTTTTTGCATTCTCATTTTCCCACAGCTTCTTCTGAGTGTAGATCCATTCATCTATGTTCCCCTTGAACAATTAAATATTCACATGCATAAATGGAAAGCTCATATTTTTATTTATTTATTTTAATTATTTAATTACGTTTTTATTAGATTTGTTTTAATTCTAGATTTGGTATTTTGATTTTATTTTTCCATTTTAATTTAATATTGATTGGTTTTTGGAGAGAAATAATTTGAATAAATGAGAAGAAGAAGCTCTTAATCAATGAGAATGCTCCAAGAATTGAAGAATATGATTTTCACAGGCTTGAACCTGTTGGTGACTTCTTGCACCAGCTTAGCACCACCCTACCACCCTATAGAATAATAAAAGAAGAATGGACTCTCATACCAGGGAAAATGGTCCACTTTACAATGATATAGAATGATGTAGAAGAAGAAGAAACACTAGAACATAACCCCAACTATGACACAACCACGTAATGATGATCCTAGACCTCCCGAAACTGCCTCTTCAATTATTGGCATATAGAAACTTGTACAAATTTTACAATGAGGCTTTTACACTGACTTAGTACAATGATACCTTTGTAATGACTGTATGCAGTGCTGCCCACTTGAAGACTTCATGTGGTGAACTTATTGTTGTTGTTCTGCACCTTGATTGTTGCTCTTGTCATGCTACACTTTATCACTCTTCAGAACATTATATCATGCATTGAGTCTTATCTTGATGAATATATATTACCTGCAAAAAGTTTTCAAGGAAATACCCATGACATGATAATAGCAAAACTTACCTCATCCTGCAGAGCATATTTCAGTGTTAAACAAAAAAACAAATTAGAATACAAAGAACCTAATGCAATTAAGAGATGAACATTCATATACAAAATATACTTACCTGAATCTTACCTCTGCTGCATCATTTTGCTTTCTTTTCTTTGCTTCCCTAGAAAGTCTAGTCCTTTGCAGCCAGGGATAATTTTAAGGATGGAAAATTATATTGAAATTTAAAACATTAGCGAATTTCACTAGTCCCTAATATGTGGACTCTAAAATTTTATTGATATGTTTGTAAAATTATACAATTTTTTAATGATTTTATATAGTCTCTATATAATTTTGGCTATTTTTAAGCTAAAATAATTTTATATTGTAAAATTTGGGCGAATCATTTTTACAAAAAAATGGAAATTGGTGAATCTTTTTTTTGGAAAAACCATGGAAAATTAGCCCACCTGTGAATATTAGCCCCTAAAATTTTCCATGTTTGCAGCCCTTGAAAACACATGATCTAGCTTTTTATTTCCTTCTAGGAGCTCGATATTGAATCTGATGTATCTCTATTATTTCAGATCTCCAATATGTGATTTTCTGTCCTATAGTAGCCGCTGAGTCTTATTTCCAATGCCACAGGTATGACCCAATTTGGATTCTTCAAGGCAAAGTTATGCCCAATCTCTCACAATGACCTAATTATGGACTAGTTCAGTACATCGAACTTTTATGGTGTGCCACGTGTCACAATTTCCTCCTTCGGATCTGAAATTGATAAAAATAAAAATACAGTCCGTGCACTATACAACACTTTTTACATAATTCAAATGCGATGCTCAAAGAGAGAGTTATGATGATTTTCCCAAGGTCACCTCTTTGAGATGAAGTTCAGGAGCCTGCAAAAAAACCTTAACTTCCACAGATCATATCTCCGAAAATATTTCGAACCATGATCTGAAATTTTTACACGAGCTTCCTCAGGATTTCTTCTTCACGAGATAAATTTTTTAGCTTTTGAACCTTTGTAAAAAAAAAAAATTATAGCAAAAATTCCATGATGATCTTTTTCAAGTAGAGAAATCCCTACATGAGGAGAATATGAGGATCACAATTTATATAAATGCTTAGGTTGAGAGGGTCCTCAACAAGTGAACATGGGAGGTATTTTAGGAGCTTAAAAATTATTAATTATTGATTGTTCAATGACCACAACCAATGATTAGTGTCATGCCCCAACCCCATGGGGTTTTAGCCCCTGGTGTTGCTTGGGTTGACATCAATGACAACCACTAATCAACAGAGATGATCAAATTTCTTCTTAATTTATAAAATTGTTTCTGAATTTATACCATCTTTTAAAAATTCATTTTCCATTTTATCGTGGCATTGGGTGTTGCGCGCAAGTAAAATTTTTGAATAGGAAATTTGTTATTTCTAGCTTAAGGCATGTCATTTATCTAGTTTAGGATGTTGGAAAGTTCTCTTTGTATGTAGAATGATCATTTTTTAGGAAAATTTATTAGCAGTATCCTCGGTAGAGGAGAGCTTTGAATTTCTAATGGACCCATTGGAAGAAGTTTTGTATTTATTTGGTTTCCTTCTCACGCATCTTGATAATTTATAAGCTATGAGTCCTTTAATTACTTCTCACCCTGGATCATGAGAATTTGCACATGGTCCTAAAAAATATTTCTCACTTATGGTCATTCTTGAGCCATCCATTTCACATGGTCACATCTGATCTAGACTAGCTATCAAATAAGTAAATCAATTCCATTTTTGAGTCAGGTGATTTCATCATATGCATGTAATTTATTTAAAGGAGGTTCTTAAAGGGATTGGTGATATGCATGTGATGTTTTCTAATCACTATTATCATAGTTTATGTTTATTGTTGAAATTGTTCGATGGGTTGAATCACTAACCTTTGATAAAATAAAATAACTATATTTGGTTGCTTCATTTGTGTAGGAAAATTCCTTTTTAGATTGTTAAACTCCATGATACTAAACTATATAGTTTCATTGGGCTTGGTAAACATCTCATTCTCAAAAAAATATCATACGCTTAATTGAATTATTTTTTTGTTTCTTGCAACATTTATACATTTCAGTTATCTTAGAACTTTACTTTCCCTATTTTGTCTATATCCTTGGTGTTGAATATGTGGAGACTACTAAGTTTGGATATTGTTTAGGATGCTTATGCTTGTATGAATGCAAATTTTCACAACCCTTAATATTGTATATATATACTTCTAGATTTGAACTATGTAAGTACGTTGAAATCCACTAACTAGTTTAGTTTGTATATATATATATCTGCTTACCCCATTCTTGTAATTGTAACATGAGAGTCGAGTATCCTAGTAACCACCTCCCTTGGGTTAGAATGATAAGGGGGTGTGTTACAAAAGCTAAAAGATAAAAGAGATACAAGAGAAAGTAATAGAAAAGAGATTAAGAAATGGTGATCCAAGGGAAACCTTGGAAAAGAAAGTCACTACATTGCATTAGCTAGATGTTGATATATAGGAGGGTGCATAAACATCTCTATTCACATAAATTATTGTGAAGTTACCAGTGCAATCCATAATAAGGTCCTTAATTTCATGTTTGTGGTTGAAAGTACCTAGTTGGGTGAATCCTAGGAGTAGCCCAAAGGTGTACAGTCTAATATCTCCCATAACTCAAAACCAAAGAGAAAAATATGGTGATATGTGTCTAGTTTCTCAATTTGGGTTATAATACACAAGGTTTAAGGTACCTTCTTGTCTATGTCCTCATGAAAGTATATTTTTTGATGCATAATTAGAGGATGTTTTATCACCTACATTCAAGGGTGGATTGTTTGAATTATGCTTATATCTTCTAGTGGTTGAGATAAGCTAGAATGTGGAGGTGATAACTTGGTGGGCTAGGGTTTGGATGAAGCTTGTGATGCATCACATTTGTGAGTAGTCAATTTGGGTAGCTCTCCCCTATCTCCTTATCCACACAACATACATTTTATTCCATGGTTTCATTCATGGTAAGATGTTGTTATTGGTTGAAAATACTTGCATATTTCAAGTTATCATAGTAACATGGGAATTTCTGGTTTTATGCGTTATAATTAGGCATTCAAGAGAGAAAGGCATTATTCTTCGTTTCAAGTAGTTAGACATATAGTGTGGGTTTTTATAGGCATGAATTATATTTTTATTGGTATATTGATTGGGTATACAAGAGTAACAATTATTGTCATTTTAATGTTGAGAATATTGGATTTTATTCAAGGATTATGTATAATATTTTCATTTTGGATTGTATTAGTAAGGATCGATTGTCAGTACTACAGGCACAAAAATGGGAATCTTTGTTAAATATGAAGGTTTCTTTGGGTGCAATTCTCCAAGTTTGATGAGATGTCACCCTCTTTATCTTTAGAATTATTATCGATTAGAGTGCCTGTGTGCTTTGTGGGCCCTCCCTATTTTTGATGGTCTTTGTGATGCATTTTTCATATTGAAATTTAAGAAAGATCATAGTGGGATAGGACTTAGAGCTGCATGTGTGGTTTGATGGAAAGTTGCTTGTGTCTGTTATTTTATGCCATATTAAATGTAAGCTTTGAAAAAACCACATCGGGATATCCCTCGCATACCTTTTATTTCCACCTTAATATGAATAATACTCATAAATGCAATTAAAATTGGTTACAGGAAGAGGGCATATTATCAAGACGTCATCTGATACCGGGGAATTTCATTGATCGTCAACCTCATTTTCCAAATAATGTTGTTTTATATTGTTCTAATTTTTCCCTTGCATCATACATTGGTCTAAGAAAAGACTTTTATTTGTCTCAAAATAATAAATTCCCCAATGAATCCTTTTCTAGAATATCGAGAAAGCATATTGTTGTTGTAGTTTCCCTTCTGCAAAAAATCTTAGCCGGTTTCCATTTTGGAGATTCATTAACCAAACATGGAAGAATACAACCAAATAAGGATCCAAACACTCATGTGAGTATTTTATATTTCTGAAAAGAATAGAAAGATCCATTACATAAGATTCTCTAAGTATTTGAGGAATTCTTTAAGATCCTTGATGCGTCTACATCCTGAACTTTGCTACTTTTACAAGGTGCACAATATTAGTTCTATTGATTAGGAGCTTATGTTTTCCATATATGATCAGGTAAGGAAAAATTTTCTTTCGTTTATTTATTTGAATCTCTCGATGCATATGCATTGAATAAATACCCACTCAAGGGTTCTATCATACATGGGTCCTTGCTCAATTGGATCAAATAGATGCATTTATGTCTAGATTTTTTTATAATGAGAGTCACCGAAAACATACTAGAGTATAAATGATTGGAGACACTGAGAATATACAATGTTCTTGAATTAGTGGATTTCAAAGCTTGGTTTTATTCCACCTGGTAATTCAAATCCTACCGACATAGAACTATGGGAGAAACTAGCTGCAACAAATACTATTTTAGAAAGGGGAAGCGATGTAACTGCAACTTCTAAAGCAAATACCCTCTAGTAGATGATGCATTATAGAGGCATTAAAAAACGTGTATGAAACTTTTTTTCTGACTCATCTATTTGCTTCTTGACGAGAAAAAATTCAAAAGAAATATACTCTTAGTGGAATTGAGAAGTATGTAAGGTAATTTGAATAGTTTTGTAATGGGATGAATGCCATAGTGTGGCCTAACAATAGATGGTCTACTTCATGTTCTTGCTAGAGTAGCATCTAGTTTTTGAATTGAAATTTGATGATAAGTATATTGTGGAAAGACTATAATTATCCTTAGAAAATTATATAGTACAATTCAAAATTTGTTTGTCAGTTGTCACTTTCAGTTATGGGAAGCTAGTTTGAAAGAGCTTCTATTTAATGAACAATATCCCTACTTGGGATTACTTATAAACAAAGGAATATATATGCCTAGCATTAATCCTCTATGTGAATTAGGTTAGGAAATAACCTCTCATCCTATCACTATCTATGTTTACACACTTCAAATTTGAAAAGATATTATCTAGTGGGTTTGCCTTGATTCAACATGGCATTGTGACAAAGTCAAATATGGACTATAGAATTGGTTCAATAATATGGCTCTCAAATTCTATCCTATTGTCCCTTTCCTTATAGTGTGTGGAATTTGTCTTGTGAAAATTACATTATCTCCAAGATAAGCTACTAAAAACTTTCTAGGTTTCCATGAATACAAATTTTCTTGATTAGTCTTGGAAACCCAATGGATCCATTGGGTTTCCAAGACTAGGATGGTTGGAGAATTGAAGGTGGGAAATAATTTTTTATGGGGATTATTTTACAAGGCTTATCAAATTTTTGATTCTTTATGTGGAAATAATATAGTCCTTTTTTTTTGAATCTTTTAACTATGAACTTCATATGATAATCATTCCTATTTTCTTATTATTCTTGTGATATTCCTTACTTAGTTTTCCAAAATTTATCATGCCTAAAACACCCTTTGGAAACTGTTCCAAAAAACTTTTTGGATCTATTACAAAGCACCCTTGAGAGTTCACCTTTCTATTTTCAATATTTTGTTGGATTCCAGCTTTCAAATGCTGATTTAGGTGGAAAAGGAGCCTTAGTGGGTGCCTTAATTTCATAACACCTTTATTTTCAACTTTTGAAATAGTTAGATTTTTTCTGGATAAGGAGGATAGACGATATTAGTCACACCTTGAATTTTAAAGGGCTCAACTTGTAAAAAGAAATCTTTCAATTTTTACCAGGGTACCAAACTCTAAGCCTTTCTTCCACTCCTACCCCTAAAGGACATTTTTCTAGATCTTTTGCATCTCCATAAGGGTTTTCACCATATTAATGTGATAATTATTCAATGAATGATAATGAAACTTCCTTTGCAAATACAATGCCACTTAAATGTAATGAGACACTTAGGGGGGCATAACGCACTTATAAGTATATCAAATAGCTCAGCGATAAGATTGATAAAATTCAATGTTTCTCCTCCAACTATTTATTTAAGAGTTAGGTGGAATGTTTGTGGGCCCATGTCAATAAGGTGTGCCATAATATTATACTATCCCCTTCCATCAAATAAGAATTCCATGTTTCCAAAGGAAAAATATATTTTGGGTCTATTTGGAAGGAATTATAGTTGCCATTCTCCTTTGCATGAGAAAATAGAAACAAAAATATTAATTTTGAGCACACAATTTGGTTTTAATTTAAAAAAAAATGTGACGATTCTAGTATTTTGACGTTGGTTCCAAAGACATAGTATGTCTCTAATATGGAAAATTGGTTGGAATAAAAGCTCGGTGTCGATACATCAACTTGAACTTCAGTCGGTCATCCGATGTTACTACACAGGTCTTGCGACATTTTTCCTAGTATTTTGACAACGATTGCTATGAAATATAACACAGAGATTATGGAAATATTTTCAAACAAAAGCACCTAATATTGGTAGACCAACCCCACTTTCTGTCAGTCATCTGATGCCCTTAACGTGAATAATATGACAACTTTATCAAATGAAAATGGCCTTTTTTTTTGGTAGAATGACTCACCAACCTATCGATAATCTAATAGAGATGTGTAGGCTTTTCGAACGATAACATTTATATCAGTGCCAATAAACCGACAAAAAATTTTTGTTCAATTTATGATGGCTATCTGGAGGGATTTCGACGAAGACCTATGGCTTTGATGACCAAGGTTTTGACGAAATTTTACGTCGGAATTCCGAAGAAAACTTGGAATGTCTAAATTTTGACCATAAAAAATGCAACATTTAGTGGAATCTATATTTTTCATGAGAGCGAAAACAAGGGGGTCGAAAGAATGACTAAATGCTATCGAAAATTGAGTTAATTTGTAGTAGTGTTCCCTAGTGCTCTTTATGAAGAAAAACGATGGAACTTTGAAGTTCTGTATTGACTTTAGATAATTAAAAAAGTGAAAATAAAGATGAAATATCCTTTTCCAAGAATAAATTACCTATTTTACTAGTTGAAGGAAGAAAATATATTTTTTAAGACAAACCTAGGATAATGTTACCATCAAATGAGAATCAAAGAAGAAGAATTTGCAAGACATCCTTTTGGATAAAGTATTGTCATTATGAATTTGTGGTGGTTCCATTTGGGTGGAAAATTGCACCAACTATTTTTATGTGCCCAATGAATAGATTGTTCAGAGATTACCCAAAAAAGTTTTAATTGTCTTCTTTGATGATATTGTTTTCTATTCCAAAAGGAGAATGAGCATGAGAAAATTATGGGGATGGTGTTATGGGTGTTGAGAGAACAATAATTGTATGCTAAGTCACAACAAGTGAATTCTCTAGCACATACAAATACATTATTTGGGTCACATTTTCTCAAAGGAGGGCATAGTAGTGGATCTAGAAAATATTAAGCAAATCAAAGAATGACTAGCTCTAAGGAATATTTCAAAAGTAAGATCATTTATGGGTTTAGCCGGTTATTAAAAAACATTAATTATAGGCTTCCTTGAGATTTCACATCTAATTAACTCATTTAAAAATAAAGGAATGGAGTTTGAATGGACTACAAAGTTTGAAGAGAATTTTCAATAATTAAAAGAATTAATAACTAATGCACCTATTTTAAACATTGCAGATCCAAATGTAGATTTCATTATGTGAACATATGCATGTAAAGAAGGAATTTGGGGAGTCCCTATGAAAAA
Organism: Pinus albicaulis; assembly: GCA_034641835.2. Classification (NCBI taxonomy): domain Eukaryota; kingdom Viridiplantae; phylum Streptophyta; class Pinopsida; order Pinales; family Pinaceae; genus Pinus; species Pinus albicaulis. Next base: position 1,090,201,594 of record CM076579.1, on the reverse strand, counting down.
TGGGTATTTTATTTGCTGTGAATCAAGGAATCTTAAAGAGAATGAAATAAATTATGCAATCCATGATTTGGAGCATGTATATATCATCCATACACTAGAAATGTGGAGGCATTATCTCATGGGTAGAAAATTTTAGCTGAGTATAGACTGTAGTAGTCTAAAATATGCATTCGAAAAACTAATAGTAAATGGAAGAAAAAATTGATGGTTAGAATTCCTTAGCAAATATGACTTCAAAATCAATCACATCAAGGGAAAATAAAACAAAGTGGTTGATGCACTCAATATAAGGGTTCATGTGATGCATTCTATAACCATTAGCATGTGCAAATTAGGTCTAACGACAAGAGTTCTAGAAGAAAAAAAATCATATCAACGCTATTTACAAATTAAATAAGTTGTATAACAAGATAATTATAACATATATTTAAAGAAAATATGTTGGAATATGACAAAATCCTCTTGTACAATGACAAAGTTCATTTTCCTAATGCTCAGTAGTTGAAAAATTTAGTGTTGAAGGAAATGTGCAATGTTTTGTATGATGAATGTCTAGGGCACCAGAGAATTATTGCAATAGTAAGGTGCTAGTATTTTTAGTTTGGAATAAAGAATGATGTGGCTCATATATATAAACAAATGTATAGAATGTTAGAAGATAAATTCTAAGCATAGAAATCTAGTTGGATTTCTACAACCATTATGCATGCCTGAATGGAAATATGAGGTATTTACTATAGATGTCGTCACCAAGTTTCCAAGGAAAATAAGGCAACATGATTCCATCATGGGAGTGGTGGATAAAATTACAAAGGCTACACCTTTTATTCTAGTTAGGATGACTAATAAGTAGTCAAAATTGTAAATATTTATATGAAAGAGATTACCAGGCTACATGGCATGCCTACGGAAATAGTGTTGGATAGGGATCCTAAGTTCACTTCCAATTTTTGAAGGGGAGTTAGTAAAAATATTTGGGAGAAATTTTAATTTTAGCTCAAAAAATCATCCAAAATTAGATGGGAATTTTTTTTTTCAACTATATAATTGAAGAGATGCTCAAAATATATGTAATGGACAAGCTATCCATGTGGGAATATTAGCTTCACCTAGTTGAGTTTGGCTACAATGATGGGTATCATGCATCATTGAATATGAACACATTTGAAGCCTTGTATGGTTGAAAAAGGAACATAATAGTAACCCATTAGATAGAGCTATTATAGGGCCATAATTATTAAGAGAAGTGGAAGAGTATTTGACAAAGATCAAGCTGAATTTAAAAGTTGCATAAGATATACAGATAAATTATGTGGATTAAGGTAGGGAACATAGATAATTTATAGTGGGCTAACATGTATTTTTGAAAGTAAACGCTAAGAGGAGATCACTAAATTCAGGATTTTTCCAAAGTTAGAAACAAGATATTGTGGGCCATTTGAAGAACTATAGAGGAAAAATTCCATCGCATATATGATTTGATTCCCTCCATCCATGAGAATACATAATTTTTTTAAAATGTCATTATTTAAGAAATATTTTCTTGACCCTAACTATATGAATTATTGGATTATGATCCAGGTGGAGCACGTTGGTGATTGTTAAAGTGCCTGGGAACAGAGACATTTGCCTCGTAAATGCCAATAAACATGTAATATCCCTAAAGACATCATGCAAGAAAAGTAACCATAAATTTTTGTATATTTTGGAGAACTTGATTTTATGTTTGTACATAGATGAAATACGACTTATTTTGGGTGTAGTTGAAGTTTATAGAGCCATAAATTAAATAATTCCTATCCAACCTATGTATATCCTTGGAAAGGAAGTAGGAAATCTCAAGGGATTACAACATAGAGAAGGGGGTACACTTTATTGGATTGTCTAGGTCAAAGGGGAATGAGAGGTTTCTAGTTGGAATTGTTGTATGAATCAATAAACTATGAAATAATTGAGTATTATAATGTAAATTGTGTATATGTATACATGTACATTGACATGGTGTTTTTCATTGAGGATAGTGAAAAACTAAAGGGGATGGGAATGTAAAACCCTAGTTTTGATCCCCGAATTAGCAATGTATAATTTTATATACTATGATTGGCCAAATGCCAATCCATGTAAAATGTAAAAATTTTATATGGAAAATAATAAAACAAAATACACCATCAATTTCCATATAGACAATGACGAATTCATAGGGGGCTATGATTCCACAAGAGAGGGGCTAAAAGGGGGGCCCCAAAGGGATATCCACATACCCATAATTCTAAGTCATTTTCCTATATTAATTTTTCATTATAGTGTAATACAATTATATCAATTAGTTATGATAGCATGGGTTGAGTACAATTATATTTGGTAAGAGTGAGAGTCAACAAACCATACATGGAAGATGAAACTTGTGTGGAGTATTTATGTAGTTATAAAAGCAACAAGAAGTGAGGAAAAATAGAGGTAAGTGCTAAGAAGAGAAGGAATCCATGACTATTTATTGAATATGGCTTATTAAATCTACTAATTATGTTGAAAACTAGGTTGATATTCTTGAGAAGAGTTCTCGTTGATAAATTTACCCAAGGGTATATGTAAAGGCTATTGTGTGCACTCCTATATAAACTAGATTTCCTAGATCCCTTAGATGATAAATTCCTGTCCAGTATTTTTTTGGATCTTTGAAGGAGATGGAGATTTTATGAGGGACTATGATGTGCATTATGGAGAAGGAAATCTCATCCTTTGGCCGTGCACTTTGTTTGGGATAGAGTTTGTTAAATGTAATTGATGTGAGCATAAATTTACAACATTTGTACTAGGTAATCAACTGTGTGAGTGGAAAATAGACATCCAAAGGAGATTTCCTATCCCCGTGGAATCATAGCTCTAGCTTAGGGATGACTTGTGACTAAGGAAATTGGAGTAGCAAAGTATATGGTTGGGTGGAACAACAAATGACAACTACTGTTCATGTAAATTCATTTTAAAGATATTAAATGTTTATCACTGTTTTGATTTGTAGTTTGAAAGCTATGCCGAAATGCTTGAATGTTGTGTTTAATTCATGTTCTATATGGTTAAATGCTATTATGTATGTTTAATTATTTTTCATTCACAATTTTGAGATTTATTGTTATTTTCATGAATATTTCTAGTATGTTTGACATACACATTTAGAGAAATTTTTTTATTAAAGACATTTGTGGTGATAATGTGCCTCATATTAAGATTTGAGTTCATTACAATTGTAATGATGTTTGTAGATACAACCACTTTATTAGAATATTGGTTGTCTAATATACAAAATCCTATAACTCTCCAATAAATGTTGGCGTGTGCTATATTCTTTGCACAAATACTTCCACATGTTCTACAATACACCAAGCATAGTGCCCTAAAAAACAAATTGGTGGTTTTTTGCATATGTTTTTGGAAATTCTTAGCACATGGTTTTAGTGATTTTGTGGTACATAGTGGTTTACCCCACGATTCTATTGTTCAAATTTAGAAGGTATGCTTTTTTTCAAATCCAAGGTAAATGGATTGGAAGTTTATATATGTTTCAGGATATATATATTATATTGTGATATTGTATAGAAGAATATACTGAAAAATATATCTAGTTTTATGAGTGTGGGTTTCCAATGTCAAATCTTTGTGTCAATGTATATGTTTTCCATTGCATATTTTATATTTGATTAATAATATGTATGTGGTAATTAATTCTCTCTCTCTCTCTCTCTCTCTCTCTTTCTCTCTCTCAAAAAATACAAGCTTAATTTTATTCATCATGAAAGAAAAAGATTAAAATTTTCATATGTTGAACACATTCCAAAGATATGCCTCATGGAATTGACCTTTCTCTCTCTCTCTGAAGAAAATAAAACTTTAATTTTATACATCATGAAAGAAAAAAATTAAATTTTTCATATGTTGAACATATTCCAAAGTTCATGGCATTGACCTCTCTCTCTCTCTCTCTCTCTCTCTCAGAAGAAAATACAACCTTAATTTTATTCATCGTGAAAGAAAAAAATTAAAATTTTCATATGTTGAACACATTCCAAAGATACGCCTCATGACATTGACCCCTATCTCTCTCTCTCTCTCTCTCTCTCTCTCTCTCTCTCTCTCTCTCTATGAAGAAAATACAACTTTAATTTTATTCATCATGAAAGAAAAAAATTAAAATTTTCATATGTTGCCTTTATTTTTTGGATCTTTCTGCCATCTCTCTCTGTTAGTGTGAATTCTAATTGCAAGCGTACGGAAAAAGCTTACTTTAGCTATGCATAAAAAACAACCCTAACATCAAAGATGGTTATCAAATTTCCTTAGATATGGATTTAGTGATCAGAAAAAATGTTGCATAAATCTAGATCTATGCAATTAAAGACATTAAACAAAAAATAATAAGCAAGAGTTGCTCCATGCATCCAATGAACAAGACAAGAATTTTTAAAGAATTTTTTTGTATTATGACACATGGGAAGGGAACATAGAAAGATGTTATCAGTCCCCCTCAATGGGATGGGTTCTTTTATGTCTTCATCACTTGAGATCTAAGATCTCTCTCTCTTGATGGTGCAGAAAACCCAGACAAAAATGGAACTCAAAGGGAGTTCACAAGAAAAAAATAGAAAAATATGACAATGATGGACGATCAAAGTCACACCAAAAGTATAGATCAAGAGTGATATTTAGGAAACAAAAGGTAGTGAATGAATGGAAAAACCCTTCTATTCATAAAAAAATATTGAGTTAGTCTAGATATTGGTGCATAATTAAAATATTATTAACCAAATCTAGATCCAACTTTTATGGAATATTTTATTATTTTTGTTGGAGGGAAAAAGAATTTGAATTTGGTCAAATCCCTTTATTTAGAAATAATAAATAAATAAATGATTTATTTATTATTTTAAGAATGTGGTTGAGTAATAATAAAATAAATAGTGATTTATTCAATTATTTATAAATGATTTAGTCAAATTTAACAAGTAATATTATTTAAATAATATTTTATATAATTATTCCTAGAAAATAATAAGACAAATAATGATTTATCTAATTAATTTTCCTGTTTTAGGTTAAATATGACCAGGAATATTAATTAAACAATGGTTTAATTAATTATCCCTTGAGGAAAATCAAACAAATAAAGATTTAGTCAATTATTCCTCATGGGGTTTCCTGTTTAGACCAGAAATAACTTAGTAAATTATGGGTTATTAAGTTATTTTTCATAGTGAAAGCAATTTTACTATGTAAAATTGGTCTTACATGATGTACTTTAGTCCATCTAATAGTAACAGGTTAGATGACCAAAAATTGGTGTAACAGATTTCCCCCCAACATGCGAGCATTAGGAGCTAATCGTATGACCGAAGTACGTTGTAAGAACTCGATCACTTAACACCGAAGGGGAGTTAGAGAGAGATAAATATAAGGCGGACTAAAGTGAGAGAGGACAGGACCCTGAGGAGGCGAGACTTACAGGTGTGAAAATTATATTTTATGAGTGAGTACTTGTTCTACATGACGCGGGGGAGGCATACCTATGCCCACCGAGATAACAAAGTACAAAAAAAATGATGCGTCTAGAAAACAAGGGACTGAAATATATAGTACATCCTGGCATTAAAATGGGCCTGATAAAAACATGATAATGGATCCCACATACATACTATGCCTGGGACAACAGCTAGGACTTATACAATAATATCTGAGTACATGAGATATAAGTACAACCAAAGAGGCCCTGTAAAATAGGAAAGGGATCTGAAAATATGAACGATACATGCAAACTAAAATGCGCTGCAAGTGGATAAGGCTAGAACCCTAAAATCTATGGAGCTGAATCCAAGGCTGTAGCAGAGAGGTCATCTGGGCATGTGGGTGGCTACCTGAAGGGCCACCCCCTCATGAGGTCTGAAACATCTCACACACACTCGAGAATCTCTGGTACAATCTGCTGCATCACTGAACCATCAAGTATATGGATCTCGATCATGCCATAAGGAGTTGGAGCTGAGAAACAATCAAGTCAAAGGGAAATAAAGGTCCCTTTTCTTGATTCGAGGCACCGAACAAGAGTGGAATCTAGAACCAAGGTACACCGCCCTCTAGACCTGTCTTCTAGAATGAATAAGCTGATGTAGACAGAAGGAGGTCTCCCATAGGTGAGGCAATAAGGGATCCTCAACTAAGGCATGAGGGATAATAGTGGAACGACTGATAGACTGGCACCAGGGATGATTGTGGAATGGGGGGTACTGAGTAGTGGGTTGACGACTCCCCTTGTTAGAGAATAAAGGGCATGGATGACCTGGTAGCTATTGACTCGACTCTGGAGGGGATAGGGGACAGTATGAATGAAGGCCAAAATGTGCGACACGAGAGAGGAATAAAGCATTGAAGGATGAAGGACTGTGGTGGGATACAAAGGGACTCGGGACAGACTCCATAGATGTGATGATGACTCAACTCAGATGCTCTAAACAAGGGAGACTCGATGATGATTCCACACAGAACAGGCCCAATGGGGACCATAAAAACATGAGTACAATATTTTACTCATGACAAAAATCGACACGAGCATGGAAAAGTATGAAGGCAAGGTGGTGCCCCAAGTAAAAGTGTTTCAAGTGAAGAAATTCGATTTTGAGAAGAAATGAAGTGACCCTTCTTGGAAAAAATGTGTCCGGGTTAAGTATCAAACCACTAAAAACAAAAGGATACCCATTTTAGAGCTTAGTGAGAGCTTTCCAACAGTGTTGACGGTTTTTCAAACCGAGCTATGGTTTGGTCACAGCTAGAGAAAGAAAAATCCGGGGTTTCTCTTTTAATAAGGTATTTTCCCTCCAATTTGATTCATTTGCATGTGTAGCTGTGGTGAATGTAGGGAGGAGAAAAGGCCCTAAATATTCCAGTGATCGTAACAGACAAACCGACCGTTGGAATCTAGATCCGTTAGTTGCGGGTAATAGGCCTAACCCTACTCTTTCAATTCAGTGGATTAAAGTTTTAGTTTAGGCACTAAGATCTTAGAAACATAACTCTGATCCTCTTTATTGTGGGTCACACTTTTTGGGGCATTTTCTGCGATGTGGGTAATAGGTTTTGGGTAGAAAACTGTGACCTGTCCCAGGAATGGTATGAAAAGTGCGACTTGTCAGAGAGAGGGGTTTTAGTGTTGTTTTTTGGCTGAGAGCTGGGATTTTATGGTTATGATGTAGTCATTCCTTTTTGTACACTGAAAAACATGATGGTTCTGTGTAGATATGGTAGAGTTGAGAATCAAGTGGAGAGAGAGAGACTTGGACACATTACGGTTTGAGATCCGAGAGGATCATGTTTTCTGCGCTGCATTGGTTAGGTTTGGGGTTCTAAAGTTTGTGGAGAACCCTTTGATGAGAGTAGGGGAGCACCTGTTGGCCCAGATCGTCAGCTATTGGGATCCAAATCATGAGATCTTTATAGTGCAGGGGCACTGGATCGAGCTGACTATCCAGGACATATATTTCCTGGCCGGTCTCCCGCCACTTGGGATGGTGGGAAGCACACAGCCATTGTTACCACAAGGGTGGAACATCATGGAGTTTGTAGAGCGTCATTGCTGACCGGGTCTCCATGTGAAAGGGACACGAATACCGATCAGAGATCTAGAGAGGCTAGAGACTCGTGTTGTGGCCATAGTGGTGCTCCGTATCCTGGGCAATCAGGCGCTCCACCACATTACTAGGGGTGAGATGATGCTTGTTAAGAGTGTATTGAGTGGGACCTACTATGGGTGGGCCCAGATGATGTTGTCATCATTGAAATGACAGTAGTCGCTAAGCAAGAGGCATTTGAACCATGACTGTGCATACAACACAATGCTTTTCTCGCTCTTCTTTGAGAAGATCCCGACACTTCGGCCTTGTATACAGATCCAAGATGGGGGCTCGTGAGAGCCTAGGATGTGCCACTAGGGGCGACTACTGTGTAGAGGGGGGGGTGGGGAAGTCGGAGGGTTGTTCCAACCTGATTTCTTTGTGCATTAGGATCAGATGCCACTATACATAGACAACTATCCCTATAGTGGGATGAGTTATCATGGGGACTCAGACTTACCACTGTCGCCAGATCGGGCATGGGGGCCACATGGTAAGTGACAAGTTGCCTATATTTTATGTGAATTTTAAAGTTTAAGAATATTGTATATGGTACTGATTCATTCAATTTCGGTATGCAGATATAAAACTAGTAAAAATGGCCGGGTATATGGGACAACTCGCAATGTCAGAAGTTGCAGGACCTAGTGGATCTAGGATCGAGGGGAATGTAGAATGAGGATGTTGTGGCCCTCCTGGAGGAAATCCGCCATAGATATGAGAGGTTGCTAACTGGACTTTCTGAGCATAGCTGGAAGGACCTAGATGACCAGTACATAGAGCCAAGTATTGGTCTACCCTCGGAGTGGCGAGGAGTCATGCCGCGCATGGCGATGGCCGAACAGGGGATGCACGATCTATGGGTTGCAGGAGCTGAGCCATTGGCCTGGGACCCTCCAAATAGTGATTAGATGGAGGGGCATGAGGTGCCCCCAGTTTTGATTTTATAACATGCTATGGGCATGTCATATGTATCAGAGTTAATGGACTCCAAAACATAGTATATTTTAATGACACATATTGTGGATATGCATCGTTATATGGTTTATTGTTATTGTCTTGTGTTAAATGCATGTGATAAATGCCAATCTAGAATATATTTTGAAATGTTATCTACATAGTGATTTTGTGCTCTAGGTACATGACTGAATGTAATGATTTCAAATTCACACATTAAGAGCTTCACTCGTAAATATCTTCTGAAAAGGACATGATTATGCACATGATAGACACCATTTAATTTCATGACAAGTATAAAAGAATCTAAATGAGCATGAAGGTGGATGATGTGATGGTCAAGGGAATCGACTAACAAAGATCTCACTACATCATATTTGTCTTAATTATTGGTTGAAGAACCAATGTATACATCGTTAGAGAGGACAAGCGAATGTAATGGAGTGAAAATGGCGAGGCTAGATTCTGAGAGTAGCAAATTTCACCATCGGCATAATCGATATATGGTGTTGATAGGGGGTCCATATGAAAAGTTCCACAAGAAAATAAATGAGAGGATGATGAAAAATGATGGAAACCTGAATGTAAGTCAGAAATAAAACAAGCACTACTACAGGGAATTCTATGGGTAGGATTTCTAACCCCCGCACACTAAAAAGAGGATGGTGTGGGGGAACGGCCTTGGGGGCTGTTTGTGCTCAGGTAACGAAAGTCACCATAGAAATGAATGGTGCCATTTTTCTTATGGGCTATATTGATGAAGTCAGGGGTGGAAAAGTATTCCATGATGTCGTCGTCATAGTAGAAGATTGGGTGACTGGTGGAAGGATAACCACATGATGCGACAAAGCTACCTAAATCATCATCTTGAGAAGAAAAGTTCACATGTGTATCGTCACAGAGGGTGACAGAAGAACAAGTATATTAAGGATCCAATGATGTTGAGCCCAGGGTGATCACTGTAGGGAGGTCAGGTGAAATAGAAAGGGAAGTCCCAGAGGGGTCTTCCACCATGGATCTCATAGATGATGACAGGTAGAGGATATTGACCTAAGAATTCGTCATTTGGACATCAGGAAGGGGAATGTCAATGGGAGTAGATGGGTCCTCTGTTTTTCCCAAAGCATAACGTGCAAGTAAAGGAGAGGTAGAATTGTTGCACTTGGTCTCGAATTGGTCGCCTCGAATTGGCGGATCACTTCCAAAGAGGTGCGGTAGTCTTCAAGGCGGGGACAGAGGTGAGTATAGTTGCGTGGAAATCACTCAAAGCACAATGATAGTTTGTGCGCGAAGACTTGAGTTTTGGGGCTAAATTGGGTAAAGTGATATGGATCTCTGGGATATCAGACTCAGGAAACGCTTTGTTGACCATGGGCTTAAGACGAGGCAATTCAGGAAAATTATGGTTGGCATGACCGACAACATCACACAAGCACATGGGGGGGGGGGCGCGGGGGGGATGCTTTGGAGGTTGAGAAGGAGTAGGGATTGTTTGGGAAGCCTTGTCTTAAGGTGCCTTTTGCGGGTTTTTCCCCCCTCAACCGAGGCTTTCGCAATAGGAGTAGGTTTCTGTTGAGGTAGCCGAGGCACATAAGCAAAGGGAGGGGTCATGGTGATCGGTTGGACTGGGGTTAAAGCAGTGTAAGGCTTGGGTTGACCAGGCGGGGTATTGGCTAGGGGATCAATGTACCAGACTGGGGTCCTCAGGGTCATGTTGGGAAGAGATAAGGTAGCCATAACAGGTACTGAAAAATACTCCAGGAGGGGGAGTAAGAAACGATATTTGACTGGAGGGGTAATGGCCAGGAGGGACAACTCCGAGATGGTTAAGGCCAGGGGGAACCATTCTAGGAGGATAGATATGATCATGGACACCAACTACAGATGAGGGGCCTTGAGGAAGGGGTCCTGAAGGCTGATTTGAAGTACTAGGAGTAGGTTGCGGAGGGTGGGGCTGCTGGATAGTCGAACTGGTCCGTTTGAGGTTGGATTGAGACGATTGCATCGTGAAAACATTCGAGGAGCTAGGGTCAGAGATAGGAGGGGGGAGAATAGGGAATGAACCAAGAAAAGAGGAATCTTTATAGACTCTGGGTGAGACACTAGTCAGAGGTTCAACTTCTTTTTTATTAGCCACCAAAGAGATAATGCACTCTGGGGAGGTCTAGGACTTCGGTTCGTAATATGTCAACTGATCGATAGTGACGATCTTTCCATTATGAGGAAATCACATCTTACGGTGAAACACACCTTGTCCATTGCTATCTTAGATCCAATTAATCAATGAATATAGTTAAAATTACTTCTAGAATGATTTACATGACTGACTTGCTAAGTTTTGTGAATTTTGCCATTGTAAAGCATTTTGACCGGAACTAGCTGCAGAATGCAGACATTCCATAGCTAACCGGCGATTCTGCAGCTGCCTTCACGTTTGAGTATGTTCCAGGTGGCCTCTTGAGAAAAACCGCATATGGGAATGATCCACGTCATGTCTACATGGTTCGTTGCTCATCATGGAGGAAGAAACAAATTCTGGGTATGGTTTTGAACGTGGGAACACATTTAGGAAGGAAGACTTCTATTAGGACTGTCTCAGTCCAGATGTCTTTTCCTCTTCACGCAACCACTTCAAAGAGTCCTAACGTGATTCCGATAAGGAAAGACAGTGTTCCTGAATTATTGCAAATATTGTTACGTGCATTTGCTTTATAAACACTCGAGAGACCGAGAGCTATGTTAGAGATTTTATGTTAGATTTTGTTGCTAGATTTTGTTTAGACTCTGTGCTACATTCCTGAAGACGCAGAGTGTTATGTTCAAACTATTTCATCTTTAATGGAGCAGACCGTGTTGTTTTTAAAGCGTGATTTAATTTGGAGTTGAATTCCGTCAGGTGGTAGAGGGCCCCTGCCTCTTGCACGGATTTATTTTGCGTAAATTAGATAAGTCTTCTAGCTGCCTTTACGTTTTGAATTTGAATTAATAGTTGTTTTAATTAGCTACTGTAGTTATACTCATTCTAACTCTTCCACAAGAAGAATCTCTTCCAAAAGACTATAATGATGAATGGGAAATGACTATAGTATTGTAGGATTAGGAGTTGAATTCATAGTTGTTCTAATTAGCTACTGTAGTTATATTCATTCTAACTCTTCCACAAGAAGAAATTCTTCCAAAAGATTATAATGATGAATGATGAATGGCTATAGTACTGTAGGATTTAGTTGTAGTTTTTGTTGTTCACTATCACAGTTACACTTGTTCTAATCACTCTTCCACAAGAAGAAACTCTTCCAAGAAATTCTTAAGAAGTTCAAGACATGATCGTGATAATGAATGATTTAGTTGTGTGTTTGCACTAAGTATCATCTCTATTCTTGCTCTTAAACGCTTGTCCAAAACATCCTAATGACGAGTAGGATATGGATATGATATCTTAGTTTTTCATTGCTTTCAGTCTTTTGCTTGCATTTGCATTCAATTACACAGTCATAATTGTTCTAATACCTCTTCCAAAAGAAGGAACTCTTCCAAAATATCACTAATGATGGACAAACAGATTGTGTAACTTCATAGAATAATGCATGATAGCATAGTTAGGATACTCCGGAGTTTAATTGCACTTAACTCATGTTCAGTTACCTTGTTTTGAGTTTGATGATGACTTGTAGTTCAACATTGTTCTAGATTAGTGGCATCTTAAGTTCATTTTTAGATTAACTCATTGCACTTGCACTTCCCATTCAGATTTCCATCCACTGCACAATAGATTACTTCAGTTGTTAAAATTAACAAGACAGCCTTCATTATTCACAAACATCTTCTTGTTCTAAAATCTACAAATGATCCATAGCCATATGAACAAAAGACAACATCACTATAAGGCTTGAAGTATCTCTGCAATTTCTTTATCATTTCATAAACAGAGTCCTCCCTCAAAAGCCTACTTTGAAAAAAAATCAATAACTTTTGAGTAAAGGTTTTGTGACATTCAATTAAATTGCAGAATAGAGATAGGAACTAGTTCTAGAATGGAAGATCTTATGATGATAACAATGTTTTTCCTCTAATTATGTTTCAAATCTCTAATCAAGGACAAAGTATTGCATCATTGTAAGTTAGTTGTTTCACTGTTTATTTAGAGGATTTGCATACTTAGTGATCACTTCTCAAGTTTAATTTGTGTTTTGAATCATTTGCTTAAAAGTCATTATCAAGCTTTGCTTTTACTTTGTCATAGTTTAGATTTGATTCTGCTTCAGTGTTTCCAATTGTCTTTGCCATTTGTCATTCCATCAATTAGGCTTAACTTTGTTTTTTTTAATCACCAGCTTCTTTCCATTAGCTTTCTAGGCATTTTCCCTTGTAAACATAAAACCACCAAAATACCAAAAACATCATAAATCATTACAAAAGACCAAAAACATCACAAAACACTACACACAACGCATTAGGAAACAAATACCTAGGTACATACAGTACACTTCACTTCAGCAGTTTACAAATCCTGGTTGACAATTAAATGAGCTCAGTTTAGGAGACTAGATTGAGACCAAACATTTTGGCGTCGTTGCCGGGGAAGTGAAAACTAGGTAACCTTTGTTTCTTAGCATCCAAAAAAAATTTTATGCGTAGGGAGAGAGATTCAAGGGGAATATTTATAAGCAGCAGAGGCAGAAGTTTGATTTCTAGAACACCACTTGTTTCATCTAGATCCAGAGCTAGTACACCTTCAACTCAAACCCATATTCCATCCTCTTCTGATCCTGGACTTCTAGAAAATCTAAGGTGATCCTGGACTTCTAGAAAATCTAAGGTCAAATATTCCATTAGAGAAACCTTCCACTTCATCCACTGAACCTGCCATAGAAGAAGATCTAAAAACTCTTGTTAGGAACACAAACCTTTCCACTTCCACAGGAGAGTCAACCATGGCAGAAGAATGAGGGGGAGGAGTTTTTAATGGAGAACACACATTATTTGGAGGTAGAGGTAGAGGAGAAGGAGAAGGAGGAAGAGGAGAAGGAGGTAGAGGTGCAGATGGAGGAAGAGGTAGAATAGGAAGCTCTTTTGGGTTCCCTATACTTGATGAAGAAACCAATACAACCATGAAAAACATTTCACCCTCTGTCCTTCCAAACTTCTATGGAATTAAAACTGAAGATCCTGAAACTTTCTTATTCGAATTTGAAGTGCTATGTATGACTTATGACTACTTACAAGATGCTCAAAAACTGAAATTATTTCCTTCAACTTTGAAGGGAGCAGCATTGAAGTGGTTTATGAGTCTAATCAGTAGTTCTATTAGAACATGGGAAGATATGAAACAAGCATTTCTAGAGAGATACTTGGATTATTGTATGCCAGTTAATCATAAGGAAGAAGTGTTCAAGATGTTACAAAAACAAGATGAAAACTTAGAAGATTTGTTGGAAATATTTAATTACAACATAAAAAGGGCAAAAATGGAAAATCTAGATCAAGACATCTTAAAAGCTCTTTTGTTGAAAACAATTAGGGATGAATGGTTGGATATCCTAAACATGATGGGAAAAGGGGATATATCACAACTCACATTACCTGAAATATCTGAGTTATGTATCAACCTTTCAAGAGGGAAATCCAAAACTGTCAAAGGTCCAAGAGATCCTGCTCTTGCGAGGGCAAGTAAATCTGCTTCTGGGACAGTAAGTAGATCAAAAATAGGACACATGCTTGATGATTTTAAGTCTGACATCTTAGGGAGTCTTAGTGAACAAATAGACACCCTCAAGATACAAAACAAGAAAAAGGCTGAATCTGATGCCTTGGCAATATTTTGTCCCAAATGTAGAAAGAAACATGCCTTGAGAGAATTTCCTTTAGATGTAAAAGTTGTAGAAACCTGTGTCATTTGTTCTGAGAAGCATGAGACCAAGAATTGTCCTTCTCTTCCTGGTCTCAAGGCTGTTTTTCAGGAAGAAACTCCTACAGATTCCACAGAGTCTCTTAATTTTGTATCTAGAAAACCTTGGCAGAGACCTCAGACACAAGGATTCCATGATCAAATGTATAATCAACCTCCACCTTGGAATTCTTGGCAGCAACCTTGGCCCCAATTTCAAAATCAATCTCAATCTTGGGCACAAGGAACACAAAGTCCCTATGGAATATACTCTCCATATTATCAGTATCCACCATCCTATCCACCATATCCACATTTTTATCCTCAGAATCCTCAACAAAATTTTCCTCAAAATCTTCAACAAAATTTTCAACAAAATCCTCAACAGCATCATCAGAACCAACCACATCAAAATCAACCACTTCCATTACCATTCCCTCAAAAATCCAATCAATTGCCAGCTCAGCCCATACCAAACCCCAATAATAAGAACCCTCAGAATACATACATGATAGAAGGTCAACAATTTCCAACTTATTTAATTACTCCTCTAGACCTTAGTGATGTTCAACTTAGGTCTGGAAGGATACTTGAGAAGAGGAAACCTTCTGTGATCATACAAGAACAAGATAATTCCGAGGAAGACTCCCTACGGGTTAATAAAAGTCTTGAGGAAGAAACATCCTTTCAAGGCCAAAACATTGAAAAACTGAAACAAAAAGATCCAATAAGCCCAACTCCAGTATTAGAGCAACCATCCAAATCTACTTCTATACCTCCCTTTCCGGAAAGATTACAAATTGACAAAGGTGTAGAAAAACAAATAATGGTGCCTAATTATGATTTCTTGGATGAATTGAGAAATGATTGCATTAAAATTCCATTATTGCAAGCCATCAAGGAAATCCCAATTTTAGCCAAAACAATAAAGGAGTTGAGTATGAAGACAACAAGAAAAAGAATAAGAGAAACCAAGAAAATTCAACTGGTAGGACAAATAGCAGACATTATGATGGGCAAGATTGTTATTCCAAAGTATCTTGACCCAGGAAATCCAGTTGTCAAAATTCACATCAATGGAATTGAAATTCAAAACACACTCATTGACTTAGGAGCAACAATAAACATCATGAGTAGACAAATCATGGACAAACTGAAACTTCCTAATCTTCTCTTTACACCCACACTGTTACAATTAGCAGATAGATCGGTGATCAAACCAGATGGGGTAATAGAAGACATTCCAGTGTCCCTAGATTCTTGGGAATACCCTATGGATTTCATGATCCTAACTCCCAAGAATAATCTAGGAGGCCATCCTGCTATATTAGGAAGACCTTGGTTGGCCACAGATGATGCTTTTATTAGTTGTAGGTCCGATGATATGTATATTTCTGATGGTAGTTCAACAAAGAAATTCACTTTATATCCTCCAGCTAGGACAATTACAGATCTAGATGACACTCAATGGATAGAGGATGAAGAATATTTACAACCACTCTTCACAATTTCAAAAATTAGTGAAGATAATCGAATTCTGAATACTCTAGAAAACTTTGAATCTTCTCCAGAACACAAACATGAATCATTTCAGGAGGGATCCAATATTGAATTTTTGTCATCTAGGCAAATGTCTCTTCATTCTATGGACAAATTTGGTAGCTCTACAAGTGAAATTTTTCCAGGCAAAACTTTGAATATAAATAAGAACCTAGAAAAATCTCAACAAGAAGAGTTAGTCAAAATATTACAGAGACATTCTTCTGCATATGCATGGGAATACACTGACATGAAAGGGATAAGTCCCAAGACTTGTACTCATCACATCTATATAGAGGCAAATTGCAAACCAATCAGACAGCCTCAAAGACGTATGAATCCAAATCTTAGGGAAATTGTCAAGGAAGAATTGCAAAAATTGTTAAATGCTAATTTCATCTATCCTATTTCAGATAGTCAGTGGGTTTCTCCTTTGGTAATTGTGCCAAAGAAAAATGGAAAATGGAGGGTGTGTGTTGACTACCGAGAACTGAATAAAGCTACTCTTAAAGACCATTTTCCCTTACCTTTCATAGATCAAGTATTAGATACAT
Source organism: Pinus albicaulis (assembly GCA_034641835.2). Lineage (NCBI taxonomy): Eukaryota > Viridiplantae > Streptophyta > Pinopsida > Pinales > Pinaceae > Pinus > Pinus albicaulis. Next base: position 1,090,185,005 of record CM076579.1, on the reverse strand, counting down.
TAGCTGGCAAAAAGTACTTCTCATTCCTAGATGGGTTTAGTGGTTACAATCAAATCCAAGTAGCACTTGAAGACCAAGATAAAACCACATTTACCTGTCCTTGGGGTACCTATGCTTACCGAGTATTGCCATTTGGATTATGTAATGCACCTGCAACATTCCAAAGGGAAGTATTAGGAATTTTTTCGGATCTAATACATGACTGTGTAGAGGTGTACATGGATGATTTCACAGTTTATGGGAATACATTTGAAGAGGCTTTAGAAAACCTAGAAAAAGTCTTAAAAAGATGTCAAGAAGCAAACCTTTCACTTAGTCATGAAAAATGTTTTATGATGTTTACCGAAGGTATTGTTTTAGGGCACCACATTTCAGGGGATGGGATTAGAGTTGATGAGGCAAAAGTTGAAGTCATTTCTAACCTATCCATTCCAAGTTGTCAAAGAGATGTTAGAAGTTTTCTAGGATTTACAGGGTATTATCGAAGATTTATAGAAAACTTCACCAAAATAGCATCTCCTCTCTTCAAATTACTTACCAAAGATTGTGAATTTAAGTGGACTTCTGATTGCCAGTTAGCTTTTGAAACCCTGAAAACCAAAATTTCTGAAGCACCTATATTAAGGGGACCTAACTGAAGTTACCTTTTCATATCTCAACAGATGCTTCCGATACAGCTTTAGGAGCAGTATTGGGACAGAAAGATTTAATTCCCTATGCCATCTATTATATCAGTAAAAATTTGACTCCTGCAGAGTTAAACTATACTGTAACTGAAAAAGAGTTTTTAGCTGTTGTTCATGCCATAAACAAGTTTAGACACTATATAACAGGCTATGAAACTTTTGTTCACACCGATCATTCTGCAATTAGATATTTAATGAATAAATCAATCACTAATGGCAGAGTTATAAGATGGTTGTTACTATTGCAAGAATTCAACATTACTATTCTAGATAGGCCTGGAAAACAAAACACTGTGGCTGATTTCCTGTCTAGAATCCAAAATATCAAAGATGACACTCCGGTTGAAGATCAATTTCCTGATGAATATCTTTTTGCAATCTCTACTCAAACTCCATGGTTTGCTGATATTGCCAATTATTTAGTTTCAGGAAAATTTCCATCAATTATGAATGCAAGGGATAAAAGAAAAATCATTAATGATAGTGCAAGATATTCATGGGTCGCTAATGAGTTGTACAAGACAGGTTCAGATTTGATCATTAGAAGGTGTGTTCGTGAAGATGAGATTCCTGAAATTCTCAAGGCATGTCATGATGAACCTTGTGGCGGACACTTTGCAGATAAGAGGACAGCCTATAAGATCCTTAATTTAGGATATTATTGGCCATCTTTGTTTAAAGATGCAAAGGAGTATGTCAAAAGGTGTGACAGTTGCCAAAGGGTAGGGAAACCTTCTCCTTCAGGTGAGATGCCATTACAACCTCAGGTACACATTTAACCTTTTGAAAAATGGGCTTTGGATTTTGTAGGACCTATTAGTCCTCCATCAAGACAAAAGAAATATATATTAGTTTGCACTGATTATGTTACTAAGTGGGTAGAAGCTAAACCATTACTTGTTGCTAATGAATCATCTGCAGTTACTTTTCTTTTTGAGGATATTTTTACTCGTTTTGGTGTCCCAAGGGAAATTGTTACAGATCAAGGAGCTCAATTTACATCAAGGCTAGTGGAGCAAATGATGGAGAAGTACAAAATCAGACATATAACATCTACTCCTTATCATCCACAAGCAAATGGTCAAGTGGAATCCACTAACAAAGTCATTGAAGGAATCCTAACAAAGACTGTTCATCTACATAGAAGAGATTGGGTAGATAGGCTTCCTGAAGCCTTGTGGGCCTATAGAACTACATGGAGAAACACAACAAGCCATACTCCTTATGAGCTTGTTTATGGAAAGCAAGTTTTGTTTCCCATAGAGTTCCAAATTCAAACCTTCAAGATGGCAGTTCAGCTAGGACTTGATCTAACGAAGGCACAAAAGCATAGACTGGAGCAAATTAATGAATTGGATGAGATCAGACAAGATGCAGTTCAGAAAACAAGTCTAGTCCAACAGCAAAGGGCTAGATGGCATGACAAGTACATCAAGGAGAAAAAATTCAAAGAGGGTGACTGGGCTCTCTTGTTTGATTCAAAATTCAAGGATTTTTAAGGGAAATTTCAGACACATTGGCTTGGGCCATATGAAATTGTTGAAATTTTTGATAATGGGGCAGTCAAAATCAGAACTATAGATGAAGAAAAGGTCACTTTTCTTGTGAATGGTCATAGACTGAAGCTATACCACAAGCCACTCTCAAGAGAAGAGTTTGTCAAGAAGTTCCAAGAAGACAATGATGTGAAGTTAATGAAGAAGAGTCTCTCTTCTTCATCAACTTGATTAAATTTTCTGAAGCATTTCTCTTCTAAAAAATAAAAAAATAAAAAAAATTAAAATTAAAATTAAAAAAAAAATAATAAAGGTATAAACATGAAAACCAATCATTGATTGGCATGTTTATACAGAAAAGATAGGGTGAAAATCAGAGTCTCTCTGACACTCTAACTTTTCCCATTTTTTTTTTACAAGCAGCTGTTACAAAAATCATAAGTTCAGATCCATAGTGCTTATGATCCATTTCATTTCATTTCACTCCATTCACTTATTCATCCATACTCCATTTCATTCCACCATTCATATTTCACTCCATTCTACATTTCATTTATCTCATTCCATCCTCCATCCATCTCATTTTCATGTCAAAATACAAAATTTGATGTCTTGTTGTAAGTGAATAAAACATGTCATGAATTGCAGTACAGTCCTTATGTTCTTTCACTCCATTTCATAAACTGAATCCATTCCATTTCATCATCCACTTCATACATATCATAATCCATCATCCATCTTCATTCATAACATATAACATTTCACCCATATTCCAAAAACACTCCATTTTCATTATCAAAGTGCTCTACAGGAACATTCTGCAGCTCAGTAGACATTCTGCAGCTGATCAGCCTTTCTGCAGCCAGACAGTCTTTCTGCAGCTACAAACCCTGAAGGCATCAATCAGCAGACATTAGAATTGCAACAAAGTGACCCAGTGTATCCATGAATCAAAATCATCAAGAAAATTATGAAGACTCTTCCAAAGGGAAACAAGAAGACAAAGACTACAAAAATCAAATGAAAGGCAGAGGTAACAAGTTTAAATTATAATGGCATTTCATTAAATTTTAGCATAGTTTTAGTTATGGATTGTTCGAAAAGGTTGTTTTAATTATTTTTATTGATCAATACCAATAAACCCTCCACAGACTTTGGATTAAAATTTCTCATTTCAAATTTCATATCCGATATCATTTAAGCGGTTAAATGGCCAAGGTATTTGAATTCTCCACGTCTCTTAACCAAATCATTCAATGATGATTCCCTCTGCCGTCATAAAAATCTTCGCCGTCTCTTCAATCATTAATACATTCCCTCCACCTCACTCCACTACTTCATTCCGTGACCACTGCCATCACTCCATTCTGTAGCCGGCATTTCATTCCGTAGACAGAGATATTATTATCACCGAGAGCAGAGCCAAAGGATATCAGTTTGAATAGCATTGAGCATTGTAAACGCAGAGCAGAGCAGAAGGGTAAATTTGGAGGCATAACAGCGTGAGGACTTGAAGCCACTTGATTCCGTGGGCAGACAAATATCATTGTGGGCAGAGTTTGAGCATTTTCACTATAAACACAGAAGTGTAGCAGTGTGGAGTTTGAAGTCTTTTGTTACCAAGAGCCAGAGGTGTTGCAGTGTTGAATTCGAAACCATTTGCTACCAAGAGCCAGAGGTATTGTAGTGAAGAAATTGAAGCCAGTTGTCACTGTCAAACAGAGACATATCAGTCCAAAGTTCAATTGTCAACAGAGGCATATCAGCCCGAGGTTTTGAAGCTGTTGCCACTATTAATCAGAGGTATGTCATTCCAAGTTTGAAGCCATTTCCATTCAGAACTTAAAGCCATTTCAATCCGGAAGTGAAAGTCATTGTTTTTGTGGGTAGAAGAGTGTTAATTTGAACATTGAAGAAACAATCATGGGTTTCATTGTAAGGACTGAACCAATGGGTTCAAAATATTTAGAAGGCTACCCTCAATGCAAAGAAATGTTACAACAAATAGGATGGCTTCAATTTTTGGAGAAATTTAATGGCTTCCACAAGGAAGTCACTAAAACATTTGCAAGATCATTTCAAGGAACCGAAGTTGAAGTGGGAGATGTCAAATTTATTGTCACTGAAGTTTTCATTGCAGAGGCTACAGGGTTGCTCAGAACTGGAGAGAGATGGTTCAAAAATAGAGAATTCCACAATGACTCCTGGAAACAAATTTTAAAAACACCAGGTATGGATGTTACTGTATTTAAGAAAGGAATTCCCAGTTCTGCACTGAAAAATAGATGGAGAAACATACTACTTCTTCTACAAAAATTCATTACATGTGAGGGTAGATATGGGACATTTTATGTCTACCACATTAGACTAATGATGCATTTTCTGGGGGAAGACTTAAACCTACCATATTTCTTGCTTCAAAGTCTGAAGAAGATGGCTTCCTATGTTCAGAGAAGAGTTCAATTTTTAGAGACAACCCTATATCATCATGGTTTGGTCAAAATTTTGATTGAACATCATCTAGCTAAAACAAATGATACATGGGACGATTTCTTGATAAGAAATCATTTTGAAGAGCCAAAAGAACCCTCACCAGAACCACAGCCTACAAGGAGAAGTAGGAAATGGAGGACTTCAAAAGTTGAAATTGACAAAACAATCCAAGAGAGCAGTGAGGAGATCATTTTAGAGAAGTTGACCCAAATCAAGAGGCAACTTAAGGAAGAAAAGGTAATCAAGAAATCTGCCACAGAGAAAGGAGAGGGATCCTCTCAGCCTAGAAGAAGCCACAGATTAAAGGGAAAACTAAAGAAAACTCAAATCAAACAAACAGGGGTGATTGATATAGAAGATGAGGAAACATCCATGGAAGAAGATGTTGAAGAGGAATTTTATGAAGGAACCCCTGAAATTGACCCTGCTCAACAAGAAATATATGACTATGTGGAAACTTTAGAGAGGAGAGCTTCAGAAAGCAGAGAGAGAACCCCCAGTCCTCCACTGTCTGAAATAGATATATTAAGAAGGGATAGGTATGAGTTGGAATTACTGAATAGACACATCAAAAATGAGAATGAAATTCTCAATGATCAAGTCAAGCTCAAAACTGATATGAACTCAACCTTATCCCTGCATATAGACAAAGTGGAGAAGACCAATGAGAAGTTGAAGACAAGGAACAAAAAGTTAATCAGGGCACTCACCAACCTAAGGTTCAAACTTGTTATTAGAAAAGCCAGAAGATCTCTAGCTTCCAGACAAAGGAGAAGAAGAGGATTAGATGTCCTTGCAGAAGCCTCTGAGTTCATAGGATAATTTGCATGAGGACATGCAAAGAGACAGCAGTGGGGGTATGTTGAGCCTCAAAATTGTGCTTTCTTTCACCTCATTTTACCTCATTTTCCTTTTTCCATTGCCATCCTAGACCCAATTGATCAATGAATATAGTTAAAATTACTTCTAGAATGATTTACATGACTGACTTGCTAAGTTTTGTGATTTTTTCCATTGTAAATCATTTTGACCGGAACTAGCTGCAGAATGCAGACATTCCGTAGCTAACCGGCGATTCTGCAGCTGCCTTCACGTTTGAGTATGTTCCAGGTGGTCTCTTGATAAAAACCGCATATGGGCATGATCCACATCATGTCTACATGGTTCGTTGCTCATCATGGAGGAAGAAATGAATTCTGGGTATGGTTTTGAACGTGGGAACACATTTAGGAAGGAAGACTTCTATTAGGACTGTCTCAGTCTAGATGTCTTTTCCTCTTCACGCAGCCACTTCAAAGAGTCCTAACGTGATTCCGATAAGGAAAGACAGTGTTCCTGAAATGTTGCAAGTATTGTTATGTGCATTTTCTTTATAAACACTTGGGAGACCGAGAGCTAGGTTAGAGAGAGAGAGATTTTATGTTAGATTTGATGCTAGATTTTGTTTAGACTCTGTGCTACATTTCTGAAGACGCAGAGTGTTATGTTCAAACTATTTCATCTTTAATGGAGCAGACCGTGTTGTTTTGAAGCGTGATTTAATTTGGAGTTGAATACCATCAGGTGGTAGAGGGCCCCTGCCTCTTGCACGGATTTATTTTGTGTAAATTAGATAAGTTTCCTAGCTGCCTTCACGTTTTGCATTTGAATTAATAGTTGTTTTAATTAGCTACTGTAGTCGTACTCATTCTAACTCTTCCACAAGAAGATGCTCTTCCAAAAGACTATAATGATGAATGTTGAATGACTATAGTATTTTAGGATTAGGAGTTGAATTTATAGTTGTTTTAACTAGCTACTGTAGTTATATTCATTCTAACTCTTCCACAAGAAGACACTCTTCCAAAAGATTATAATGATGAATGATGAATAGCTATAGTATTGTAGGATTTAGTTGTAGTTTTTGTTGTTCACTATCACAGTTACACTTGTTCTAATCACTCTTCCACAAGAAGAAACTCTTCCAAGAAATTCTTAAGAAGTTCAAGACATGACCGTGATAATGAGTGATTTAGTTGTGTGTTTGCACTAAGTATCATCTCTGTTCTTGCTCTTAAACGCTTGTCCAAAACATCATAATGACGAGTACGATATGGATATGATATCTTAGTTTTTCATTGCTTTAAGTCTTTTGCTTGCATTTGCATTCAATTACACAGTCAAAATTGTCCTAATACCTCTTCCAAAAGAAGGAACTCTTCCAAAATATCACTAATGATGGACAAACAGATTGTGTAACTTCATAGAATAATGCATGATAGCATAGTTAGGATACTCCGGATTTTAATTGCACTTAACTCATGATCAGTTACTTTGTTTCGAGTTTTATGACGACTTATAGTTCAGCATTGTTTTGGATTAGTGGCATCTTAAGTTCATTTTTAGATTAACTCATTGCACTTGCACTTCATATTCAAATTGTCATCAATTGCACAATAGATTACTTCAGTTGTTAGGATTAACAAGACAGCCTTCATTATTCACAAACCTCTTCTTGTTCTAAAATCCATAATTGATCTATAACCATATGAATAGAAGACAACATCATTTTAAGGCCTGAAGTACCTCTGCAATTTCCTCATCATTTTATAAACAGAGCTCTTCCTCAAAAGACTACTTTGGAAAGAAATCAATAACTCTTGAGTAAAGGTTTTGTGACATTCAATTAAATTGCAGAATAGAGATAGGGACTAGTTCTAGAATAGAAGATCTTATGATGATAACAATGTTTTTCCTCTAATTATGTTTCAAATCTCTAATCAAGGACAAAGTATTGCATCATTGTAAGTTAGTTGTTTCACTGTTTATTTAGAGGATTTGCATACTTAGTGATCATTTCTCAAGTTTAGTTTGTGTTTTGAATTATTTGCTTAAAAGTCATTATCAAGCTTTGTTTTTATTTAGTTATAGTTTAGATTCAGCTTCAGTGTTTCCAAATGCATTTACCATTTGTTATCCATCAATTAGGTTTAACTCTGTCTTTAATCATCAGCTCATTTTCATCAACTTTCTAGGCATTTTCCTTTGGTCACTATCCGTCACTATAAATCATTATTGGTGACGGACCTTGAATGTCACCACAACACCTATACTTTCGGCGACGCCACCTTTGGTGACGTTCAATTTTTTGGTGACGAAGGCTATTGTCCGTCACCATTGCTCATATGAAATGGTGACGGTCACTATTCGTCACTATAAATCATTATTGGTGACGGACCTTGAATGTCACCACAACACCTATACTTTCGGCGACGCCACCTTTGGTGACATTCAGTTTTTGGTGACGAAGGCTCTTTTGACCCTCACCAATGAGCTTATGGTGACCATTTTCGCCCCTCACCAATGTGCTTTTTTCTTGTAGTGTCTATTACTGATTAGAACAATTTATAATAGTAGTAGTCACAAGTAACATCTTCCAACCCCATTTTTCCTTCCACCTTCTGTCTATAAATAGACTTAGGTATATTTACATTGATCCTATCAACAAATCTGAGCCTTCGAATGCTTCCTTTGACACCTAATCTAACCATAAATTAGATATTTGGAACTAGAAGCTTACACCTACTAACTTAGGAGTTAGATTCCTAACATAACTCAACCGCCTATTTATTACATCTTTATATTAAAGGATAATCCAACTACATAGAAAAGAAACATGTGATTTAACCACACTAATAACAATCAAACATAAATATCCTCATTGGGTTCATGAAACAGTTCTTCCTATTTTTCAGGAGTTGTTTCCATCTCACATAATGAAGTACCTCCATAATGAATGGTAATTTGAAGATGAGCTAGACAACTCCATGGACCAAACCTGTATGAAAATATTCTTCTCACCATATTTGAACTCTCCATATGATCAACTGACCTTTAATGCAACCTTTCAAACTGAAATTTCTTCAAAATTTAACTTGCTGCCAAAACAGGGGAAAACAAGGAAGTTTCATAGAAACTTTTGGTAGCAAAATTAATTTACTCATTTCCACCACCTCTTAGCTCTCTTTTCTTTCATGGATATGTTTGATATTTTTAAATAGATAATAAAAAAATTTCCCAAGGTTTAATTTCAAGTTTAACCACCCTTTAATGCAAAATAGCATCTTCAGAAATTTCATAGCATTTTTTTGGCTTCAAGCCTGGAGCACGCTACGAAACTACCTAATTGTGGAGAAAATTCAAAATATTCCTTTTTATTCCAAATTTAACCTATAGGTCTAAAAATTGAGATAATGAAATATGATAAGACAAACTTGCCTCTTACCCTCTTCAAAAAGAATCATTTTCACCTTAAGCAAGTTTATTTAGCAATAAAATGACTCTGTTTTTTCTGAAAAAATAGGGTTCAAAGAGGAGCTTGTTGGGCCACTAATATGTTATTATTATTATCACTTTTTAAACACCTATTTCATCCATTTCTACTCTTCTTTATCATGTCATTTATCATAATTTATCATATAATTCCATTTTATAATTATTTATGCTCTTATGGATAATTATTATTTCTTCTCCTTTATTTTTAATAAATTGATGATTATGCACGATTTTACCAATTATGGTTTATTAATAAATTTTTTGTAACATCACTCACCATTTTAGTCTCCAAGATATTTTCCAGATTACAGAGTTGATCTCCAGCTCATCATTAAATATGCCAACTCAGAAATTTGTTGGAATAAGAAGTGACAGTTTTTTATTGGACGTTGTGGGCCAATGGAGAAGAATCTGGAAAATATGAAACATGGGTTTTGTCCATAACAGACCGAATTAACTTTATTGAAGAGCAGTTTGCCCAAATATGGTCTGTATTAAGAGAAACAGAAGGTTATATGAAGATGATTTTCTGAGATTCGCTGTTGCGGTCATTTTCCAAACTATGTGAGTTGCAATACCAAATTTGACTTGTTCCTGTTGAATGATTGATGGAAATATATTTTCTTGTTGATCAAGTAGTTGGGAACAATCCAATTTTGCTATGAGGGATCACATTTACTATTTACTTTCTCCTTTTTCTGGTTATAAAAGGAGACGTTTGTAAAAGAAAGAGGAATCATTGTTGCTTTTTGAACTGTAAACTTAATCACAAACTGCATTTTTGAAAAACACGATTACATTGTAATGTTGCTCCAGTTTAATGATTAATTGAAGTTGTTGTTTCCATTCACATCATATGAAGTAGCTTGAGTAGAACCTACTGGTGGTTAAGGGCCCGAACCCTGGCAGCGTGAACTACTCCTCTGTGTTATATTTCTGATTCTTGCAGAGTGTGATCGATTTGATAAATGCTTGTTACTGTGAGTTCATTTCATTAGCTGTTTATCATCTTACTGTATTTATGTATTACGCGTTCTATTTATGAGTTATTTCATTATCGTGTGATTTGAATCTTATTTGTTACAGCGTGGGTTATTTGAGACAACATATTGCATTACTTAGATCATCCGTAAGAGTCTAATTATCGCTATTGGATTCTCTGAAGTGATATTGGTTCTGTCTTAATTGTTTCACAGTCCCCTGTTTTATAGTTTACTGTTTCAATATTTTATCAAATCGTTTTATTGCATAGTATGTGATTGAATCGCGTTGTCGTTCCCTTCCACCATAACAAGATTACTATCCTTTGCAGCTTATATTGTTATGCTATTCATTTCAAGTATAAATCTTCACTGTTCATTTCGTATTTTGTTGTTCATTTCTATTAAATAGCTTTGATGTTCATTACTCCTAAATGAACTTCGTTGTTCATCTCTTTCCTGCAAGTATTTGGTTTTTCTTTAGAATATTATTGCAGTGAGCATGTTTATTCCATTTCTATTAGCAGCATTATTAATTTAATTCATTTATCATTTCCACTTAGTTGTTTTGGTGTGGAGTGCAAGATCAACAACTGTAAAGAACATTGGCTATTGCTGTCAAAGCTCTCAGATTGAGGATCTTATTTATGCTTGATTAGTTTACATCAATTAAAAGAGAAATGAGTTATTGCTATTGTATCCTCGACTGATAATTGTTGTTACTTTGCTGAATGAATGATTTATTTTTAGAGCATTTTCCTTTAGTTGCAAGTGGGATTTATTAAAAGCATCCGTTTATTCTTGTATTTGAAAGATCTATACTACATTTTAAGAAACAGTACCCTCTGGGATTATAGCGTGCACATATTGTGTACACTCTTGAAATAAGAAGACCTACGTGGGTTGATAATTAATGTGGGATAAATAGGAGTTTTAAAAGGCACCTTTTAGCACCGAACATTTTGGTGCTGTTACCGGGGAGAGTGTTGCCATTTCACAAAGAGTGATGTATTTTTGATGTTTGTCTGCTATGAAATATTTTGGTATTAAAAACGGAAGGTAAGAACCTGCGTAACGAGCAAGTAAAATGCTTGCTCCTCTGCTCTCTTTTCAGTAAAATTGCGTAGGAATTGAAGTAGGAATTTTAGAGGTAGAAATTTTGAAAAAAAATCTTGTAATTCCACTCGAGTGGTGATGTAGGCACCACCCATTCCACTAACCAATTGACAAGAAAATTGGAAGGAGGATCCTTAAAGAAACATATGAAGAACATCTTCTATTATGGTAAGAAATGGCTCACATTTCAACTTTTGAATTCCCTATCAAAGATCTAGGAGTGACACAAATGCACATAATTCCCCCATCGTCTCTACCAAATTTTCATGGTTTGAAAAATGAAGATCCCAATAAATTATTATTTGAGTTTGAAATACTTTGTAGAGGATATGATTATTGTACGAATGATCAAAGGTTGAAAGTGTTTCCTCTTACTCTAAAAGGAGCACCTCTCTGATGGTTCATGAGCCTAGGTGGGAACTGCATCCAAACATGGGAGGACATGAAGAACATCTTCTTGAAGTACCAAGACTATTGCAAGGCCGATGAAGATATTTTAAATATGATACAAGGGGAATATGAAAGCTTGGAGGACTATGTGGAGTGATTTCGATACAGCCTTCAAAAATCAAAGCATAAGTATTCGGAAAAAGAGATCTTAAAAGCACTCCTACTCAAAGGAATCAAAGATGAATTTTTAGAACTCTTAAATCTGATAGGAAAAGGCGATGTTTTTCAGTTATCATATGACGATGTTTGTGAATTGTGCATAAGGTATTCAAGAGGAATTTCCAAGTCTAGTAAGAATTAGAGAGAAGTTTCTTCTTTCTTTTCCAAATTTACTACAAGAACAAGAGACATAAGAGCTGAAATCAATGTTTTATTTGAAAATTTTAAATATGATTTTATTAGCTCTCTAAATTCACAATTGAATGTTTTGTGGGTTCAGAAAAATCAAGAATTTGATGAAGTGATTTTCCCTCATTACCGAAAGGAGCATCCCATAGATAGTTGTTCTTCCTTATCTAGGATGTAAGTAGCATATCAAAGAGATGGAGAAGCTACAACAAGGTCAAAACCATGGAAATCGTGGCCTATAGGTATGGTTCAAAACACTTTGTCTCCATTCTCTTACTTGCATAATCCATTATGGAATACTCATATGTTAGGGTAGCCATGCCAATTTCAATATAACCACCACCAATCTTGTCTAAAAGTTTGGCACGGTTCATCTTATGATTGCATGACTACTATACCTCATCTTGTAGAACAAACACATCTTCCAGCTCTTCCACAACATCTTGATTTCCCATCAAAATCATCCATTCAACCCAATATCCTACATCATCAAAATGCTCCATTCCCTACACAATTTCCTATTCAAATCATTCCACACCCTCACCATAATAAACCAGTACAACATGCTTACAGTGTTGAACTGCAAAAATTACCCACCCTTCCCACCCATTCTATCTCAGATGCACCATTGGAGAAAACTTATACTAAGATTCAGAATGTCTCAAATCCAAAAATTGTAGAGGTTATGAAAGCAAATGAGGTTTCTTCTACCCTACATCAACAAGCCATTTTAAACACTCAAGAACTTCGTGATATGATAGCTATGGGAAATAAAGAAAGTAAGGGATACATTGAAGATTGGTTTCATTCCATTTGTTTGCAGCATCACTCCATACTTCAACAATTTTTGGCACCATCTTTTCAAGGGAAGTTGGCTTCTCATACCCTACTATTTATTAACATACATTTTTCAAATTTGGGTATGTACATACTAGAGGCCTTATTTCGAAAATGGCTCCATTGGAAGTACTCTTATACCTAAGCATATTCAATTTTCAAAGAAGAGTAGGTTAGTGGAGAAAATAAATAAATAAGGACATAAATAAATACATTTTTATTATTATGTAAAAAAAAAAAATGTTTTTGTTGCAACACGCTGTGAATATCAACATCGGTGATGAAAATTTTAATTTATGTGTATGTAGATGTATTATATTTAAAATAACAGTTCTACAAACACTCATATTCATTTTGATCACCAATATGGAAAAATTGCTTGAATATCATATTTTTTTGGCTTGCAGACTTGATGAAAACAGAGTTGGGACAATCATGTTTTGAGGGACGAAAAGTGAATATTTTTAAAACCTATTTCTATCCTAAGTAGCCCTTTATTTATAATTTCCAAACCAATTTGAATCACTCCATTTGGATTTTAAATGAAAAACTTATAACCAAAACATTGAAAGGGTGTCTAGTAGGCAGCTCAGGAATAGAGTTGGGACAGTCATCTTTTGGAGGCCTAAATGACTACATTCTTAAAACATGTTTCTATGGTATATTCCTCTATGAATATAGTTTAAAACGCAAATTGAATCACTCGATTTTGATATTTTATGAGGAATTTATGACCTAAATACTGACTGCTTATCATAAATCAGCACTCTTGAAACTTTGTTTTCTCGGCTATTCACTAGCATATTTGACCCATCAATTCTTCTTGTCTTCAAAACATATTTCTATTGGAGATAAATAAATGAATATAATTTCATTTCATATTTTAATCAGATTAATCCATCATCAAATGAAAAATTTATGCTTGAAATATCAACTGTTGGTCTGAGCTGGAAAATCGAAAATGACTCTATTATGCAGGTCATTCTAAGTAAAATTGACATATCATAACATTAAAGTTTTAAAACCTGTTTCTATTGGAGATATACCTTTGAATTAGCTCTCATATATCTTTAGAATCACTCAATTTGGATTAAAAACAAAGAATTTGTGATTAAAACACTGCAGGTTAGCATGATTGGCCACTGCTTTCCCGCATGTGACAAAAAAAAATTGTTATTTTCTCCGTGGATTTGTTATACAGAGTAATTAATTGTTGTTTTTTTGCATAATTATTGGATTAGGGGAGCCCGATCACCTCTCTTTCTCCATGATTTAATGTTTTATTGCAGGTAGACACTCGTTTTTTTTTGTAGGTCCTAGGAGAATAAAGAAGGTCAATTTGTGGATGAACGATTCTTGAAAGAAATTTTAATGAAACAAGGGAATTTCATCCAATTCATTACCCAACATATTCATAACAAAAAAAAAATGAAGAATTGATTCCCATTTTGAAGATTCATGTCACTGCTGTCAATACATTTTTCCAAAAGATCATTTTTTTCCATTGACAGATTGATATTCCCTTAGGAAATAACATCATAGTTGTTGTAACTTAAATTATTTATTTATGATCCCATTTTTAAATAAAGTGTTGTTTCTTTTCTGATTTATCTTATGTTTTTGTGTTTTAGGTGTTGATTCCTTCAAATTTCAGTTTCCGCTCCATTGGCGATTGAACAATGAGAACCCTACCATGCAGGTTTCAGTTACAGAAGGCAATTCTTCGACAGCACCAATTCTGTAAAAAATTACTTTTTCTTGAAACCTGTACATAAATTTATCTTTCTGTTTGATTTTATTTGCTTAGATAATAGATTGTACAATAGTTTTTTTTCTACTTTTTCCCTTGTTGTTCCCTACAGGGAATACCAAGTTTCGCGTGTTTGTCTTTTTGTTGTTCCTCTTAAGGAACAACTGATGTTCCTCTTAAGGAACAACAGTTTCGCGTGTTTGTCTTTTTGCTGTTCCATTTAAGGAACAACAGTTTCGCGTGTTTGTCTTTTTGCTGTTCCTCTTAAGGAACATCAGTTTCGCATGTTTGTCTTTTTGCTGTTCCTCTTAAGGAACAACAGCTGTTCCTCTTAAGGAACAATAGTTTCACGTGTTTGTCTTTTTGTTGTTCCATTTAAGGAACAACTATTGTTCCTCTTAAGGAACAACAACCGTTCCATTTAAGGAACAACAGTGTCGCGTGTTGATTTTTTTTGCTGTTCCTTTTAAGGAACAACACTTTTTCGCATGCATTTTTTGCTATTCCTTAAAAGGAACAACAATTTTTTTGGGTATATTTTTTGTTGTTCCTTTTAAGGAACAACACTTTTTTTGGGTGTATTTTTTATTGTTCCTTTTAAGGAACAACACTTTTTTTGGGTGTATTTTTGCTATTCCTTAAAAGGAACAACACTTTTTTGAGTGTTTTTGTTGTTCCTTCAAAGGAACAACAATTTTTTGAGTGTTTTTGCTGTTCCTTCAAGGGAACAACACTTTGGGAATATTTTCGAGAACAACCCTTCCTCCCTCTTGTGCGATTATTACTAATTCATCTCAACCACATTTTATTGATTCCCTTGCATCGCATGAAGCATGATACTTTTATGAGGACAAAAATTATGATGTCTATTGAAGCAGGTGAATATCCTTGACGTTATGATCTTTAATAAGATAGCTTCTTGATGGTAGGTTTTAAAAAAAAAACAAACATAAGGGACATAATTATTTATATATTACTTTACTATATTGATTTCTGTTGTATATGATACTGAGTGATCATCTTTACCATGCTGGTTCCACTTCTCCTGGCTACAATTCTCTCTATCTATTATAAGAAATATTATGGGTATATTTTCTTTCTATTAACATGTTCAAACTTCTTCCACCATACCCACTCTTAAGGAGTACTATGCCTCCCTCTATTTATCATAAAAGGTGTAAAAAAAACAAAATCTTGTCTATAGATAGAGGATAGGGGGTCTCATCAAAGAGCCAGCCTACCATGTTCATAAAGTTGTAGTGAAATGACATTCCCACTATGGATACCACACCAGGGTTATGATCCATTCGATAGCCACAATATCCTTAGAACAGGGGGTCTCATCACGAGTCGGCCTGATCACTTTTGCTACTTCCCAGTGAATGGCAGTGTTGTTATCTGGTTCCCACGCCAGCACATTGATCTCTTTTGTAGAACAACAATGGAATTATCCAACTATAAATTGAGGATCATGGCTCATATGGATTAAAAAGAAACCTTGCTGAGGCTATGGACGCCTACTGGCAGTAGAGGCTCTGCTTATGGTATTGAAGTTCTACTTTTAACATCAATAATTATTATAATACCCTCTTCCTACTTTTCTTTTTATCAGAGAGATTATTTCCCTAATTTATCCCTACTATGAGCCTTTACACATGAGTTAATGTTTTTTAATTAATCATATCATTTTCAGATGGAATATCGTCAGCAAGGTATCTTTTCTTGCATATTGCTGTCCTTTTTACTTACCACATTACCTATCATCAACCCAAGCATCTTATCTCTTATTCATAACTATCTTTATAAACTCTGCCCTCATTATAACCATACCTCTTGCTGTCCTATCATTTGATACGTGTACTCTACTTCATTTACTATTGTATTGTTCGTTCCCTTGCCTTGTCGTCAGAACAACAATTTTTCTATGCTTTATGGTCATGGAATCCCTTTTTCAATTGGAAGGGGGAATGTATGTGTTATGGATAGCACACGATATAAGTACAAAATTCTGCAGTATTTGTAGATTTGCCACAATATTCATACTGCATTTCTACAGAAGTTTTTCTGATTGAACTCTTGGCATACATCTTATCTGTTGCTCTTCAAAATTAACACTGTGGATTCAAGAAAATTGCATGCAGAATCGTGATTTGGTTCCAGGAGAACAAAAAGTATGGGGGGGAAATCCTATTCGCAACACGACCACACTATTGCAGCTAACAATAAAGGCTTGCGTAACTTGCGAACGTGCATAATTATTTAGACATGATGTGTTTGCATGGCTTCCACCTTTTTCATCACTTTCAGTATCCGCCCAGCCTACATCAGCTTCAACAAAGGCCAGTCCCTACATGTCATTCCACATTTTTTTTTCGGAGGTAACACTTGAGGTAAAATAGCACAATTTTCTGATTTATTATGAATTTATGAGAATTTCATGAAAATCCATTGAGCATTATTTATCATCATTCATTCCACATATTTACTACTTCCAATTTTTCAGATACATATCATCTTTCAGTTTGGGGGAGTGTTGCTTTCCTTCATTTCTTTCTTATGACCATGTCACTAATATTATTTATCATCCATTGATATTCTTATTCATTCTCAACACCTCCCTTTTTCCATGTTGTTTTACACCAAGCATAGATTTTAACATATTGTAGCAACCACCTCTCTTTGTTTTCTATCATTGTATGAGGACATGCTAATTCTTCATTTTGGGGGAGGAATTGCTACACATGATGGATGTTTTCTACTTTCTTTCTCGTTTAAGGCATACAATTTCATTTTTATACAGTGCAGAAATTGATTTGCATATATCTTTAAAACTATGAACTGTATTCTTGTGATTTCTGGATAACAAAGAGGTATCATTAAAATACATAAACCCATATAATTTCACGCTAAATTAGCTCATAAAATTTCGAAAATTGTGCAATATCACCTACGGCCATTTTGTTTATATCTCATGATCCGTGCATCAAAACGATCTGATTTTTGAGAAAATGGTTAATGAAGTTTGCTGTTACTTATATCATATTTTGTTGCAACTTCATATACATATAATTGAACATCAACTATAAAAATTGTTACGCCTTCATCAAGATTGCTAAAATTGAATATTCATTATTGGAGGAATAATTCATTTGTTCCATCCATTTCATGAGTTGGGATGAACAATTGTTTTTGTTTGGTTAACACATGGGTTTTGCTTTGGGTTGCATGAGGACATGCAATATATTCAGTTCTGGGTTTCATGAGGACATGCAATATATTCAGTTTGGGGGTATGTTGGGCCGCTAATATGTTATTATTATTATCACTTTTTAAACACCTATTTCATCCATTTATACTCTTCTTTATCAAGTCATTTATCATAATTTATCATATAATTCCATTTTATAATTATTTATGCTCTTATGGATAGATATTATTTCTTCTCCTTTATTTTTAATAAATTGATGATTATGCATGATTTTACCAATTATGGTTCATTAATAATTTTTTTGTAACATCACTCACCATTTTAGCCTCCAAGATATTTTCCAGATTGCAGAGTTGATCTCCAGCTCATCATTAAATATGCCAACTCAAAAATTCGCTAGAATAAGAAGTGACAATTTTGTATTAGAGGTTGTGGGCAAATGGAGAAGAATCTAGAAAATTTGAAACATGGGTTTTGTCCATAACGGACCGAATTAACTTTTTTAAAGAGCAGTTTTCCCAATTTCGGTTTGTATTAAGATAAACAGAAGGTTCTATAAAGACGATTTTTCAAGATTCGCTGTTGCGGCCGTTTTCCAAATTATGTCAATTTCAATACCAAATTAGACTTGTTTCTGTTGAATGACTAATGGAAATATATTTTCTTGCTGATCAAGTTGTTGGGAACAATCCAATTTTGTTATGAGGGATCACATTTACTATTTACTTTCTCCTCTTTCTAGTTATAAAAGGATACGTTCGTAAAAGAAAGAGGAATCATTGTTGCTTTTCGAATTGTAAACTTAATCACAAACTGCATTGTTGAAAAACACGATTACATTGTAATGCTGCTCCAATTTAATGATTAATTTAAGTTGTTGTTTCCATTCACATCATCTGAAGTAGCTTGAGTAGTACCTGCTGGTGGTTAAGGGCCCGACCCCTAGCAGCGTGAACTGCTCCTCTGTCTTATATTTCTGATTCTTGCAGAGTGTGATCGATTTGATAAATTCCTATTACCGTGAGTTCATTTCATTAGCTGTTTATCATCTTACTGTATTTATGTATTACGCGTTCTATTTATGAGTTATTTAATTATCGTGTGATCTTAATATTATTTGTTATAGCGTGGGTTATTTGAGACAACATATTGCATTACTTAGATCATCCGTAAGATTCTAATTATCGCTATTGGATTCTCTGAAGTGATATTGGTTTTGTCTTAATTTCTTCACAGTCCCCTGTTTTATAATTTACTATTTCAATATTTTATCAAATCGTTTTATTGCATAAGTTGTGATTGAACCGCTTTGTTGTTCCCTTCCACCATAACAAGATTACTATCCTTTGCAGCTTATATTGTTATGCTATTCATTTCAAGTATAAAGCTTCGCTGTTCATTTCGGATTTTGCTATTCATTTCTATTAAATAGCTTTGCCATTCATTACTACTAAATAAGCTTCGTTGTTCATCTATTTCCTGCAAGTATTTGGTTTCTTTGCTTAGAATATTATTGTAGTGATCATGTTTATTCGATTTTATTAGCAAAACATTATTAATTTATTTCTGGCTATCATTTCCACTAGTTGTTTTGGTATGAGTGCAAGATCAACAACTCAGAAGAACATTGGCTATTAATTTTAGTAACCCTTCATTAATTTAGAAAGCTTTTAAATTTAATTTTTGTATTTAACATGAAAATATCATTTGACTTTTGGGTTGGTCGGCCTTTATCCTGCACTCCTCATTGGTATTTATAATGTCTTTCTCCTCTCTCTTTTTACATCATTTGTCCTGATGATGGGTCTTGTTGTAGACCCGAAACGTTGACACAAAAATGTTCACTGTGAAGATTTTGGAACACCTAATCCTACACGGGTAGGTGTGGAATGCGAAAAGTCACAATGGAGTCCAAGTGACCTTGGAATGTGAAACCAAGAGTCACACCATTGTACTATAAATGTACATCTTTGTATAATGGAAAATAATAAAGCCCCACGCTTATCTTTCATTGCGTGTTGAGTTTCTTGTGTGTGTGTTATTCTTCCTCATACACCATGTGTGTGCTTCAACATGGTGTTTAACATGGTATCAGAGCGGGCTATTGCTGGCCCTGCTTCAAATTGAGTGAGCCATTTGTGTTTATGACCTGTGAATATCTGCAAAATTTTTGATAATTTTTGCAGCACTCAGAGTTTTTGCAGCAGTGTTTTTGTCGCCATTCAGAAAGTGGTTTTGGAGAAGGAGTAGCATTCAGAAATTGGCAGCATTATGACATTGGTTTTGAAGAAGGCAGCACTACCCATCTGAAGGTTTTCATTCTAAATTTTTTCTGTAATTTATGCTGATTAAAATCTGCATCATTTTGAAAGCGCTGCTGAAAATTGTTTAAAGTTGATTTTTGAAGATATTTCTGAGTTCTCATTGGAATATTTCTGAGATTTCCGAGTTCTCTAACTCCACAAATTCCCCAATTTTCCACTGCTATGTCACCCTATGTAATATTCTGAAAAATTCTGAGGTTTTTGGTGAAAATTTCTGAACTTATGGACTGCATTTCCCTGCTGCTAGGCTACTGGAAATATTTCTAAGTTTTCATTGAAAATTTCTAAGCTTTTGGACTGCATTTCTCTGCTACTGGGCTATTGCAAAAATTTCTGGGTTTTATTGGCAATCCATTGTTGCATTTCAGTACTTCAAATTTGTACTATTGCCCCCCATTTCTGCAATTCTGGGATCTCTCTGCTGTTTAAAAAAATAAATAACAAAAAATTAATTCTTCTAGGAAAACTCGCCCTCACTTTCCACCTCGACGCACAGTCCTTCCCACATGCATATTCCTTACCCTCTGCATTGAAATATTGACCCTACGTCGCCCCTGTCTTACTCACCGCCCTCGCCTCTCAGCTCTACGAGCGCTCTCACATATATCTCCACCCCCCTCACTCTGCAACACTCCCTATGCATCTACCCCATATACCCCACGCATACGGTAATATACCCTCAACTCAAAACTCCAACCCAGCCCTCCTCGCCTCTCTACATGGCTCCTACCCTTATTGACTGCGCCACCCTCCGTCCACTCTGCAACATCTCCCAGCCGTCCCCTGCCATTTGCGCAAACTCTCCATGCCTCTTCCATACGCTCCCTCACCTACCCTGCTTTAAAGTAGCACTCCACATCTACGCACTAACCTGCAGCTACGCTCTCCCTTTCTCAACGCATCTCCCACTCACATTAAAACTCTTCCCTCACTCCCTTGGTCGCTCGGCCTTTCCTGCCCACAGCCTTTTCACAATTCGTTTTTTAAATTTTAATTTCTATTATTCCCCCTCTCCATTACAATACGCTCTCCATATTTTGTTTTAAAAAATTTTATACACCCACCCATATAATTAATACTACCCCTCCCATTTAAATTCCCCCTTTCATTTAATACCCCTCCCTTTTAATTTTAATATACGCCCCTTTCATATAATACCCTTCCCTTTTAGATTCCCTCTCCCTTTCTACTAAAATTAATCCCCATTTTTAATTAATTTCTTTTTAATAATCCTTTTTAATTAATCTTTTTTTAATAAAAACTTTTTAATATGCCCCCCTCCAATATAAATTTCCTCCCTGCCCTCCTATTTCAATAAATTTCTCTCTTTTTAAATTCCCTCTCTTATAATTAATCCCCCTCCTTTTTTACTATAGTCTTTCATTCCCATTAAATCTTATTAATTTATTTTTTAATTAATTATCAATTATTAAAAAAAAAAACAACAGAGAGAGAGAGGAATGAGAGATATAAACATCAGAGGAAGAGAAAATGACATATCAGTAAATGGATAGTACACATAGAGAAAATTGCAAATTTGACATTTTATGATTTGTGGCATAAGGGTGATTTTTTGAAGAATTTCACATTCGAAGACAAGTTTTCCATCATTGAAAATAGCTATTTGAAGAAGAAAATTCAGCTGTGATAAAAATATTCTTGCATAGTGTTTTCAGTTGCACATCTACAAAATATTTTGCAGAAATATTATATTGAATTGACATTGTATTGTGAGTGGAATTTGCCTATTCATCCATAGTTGGAATCATTATTTGATTTGTTGGATTGTTGATTGCCCTCCATCATTTGAGGAGCATAGTTTGTAATTTGAGAATTCTTTAGAGTCATTTGTATTTGTTGCATCACATTGTAAACAGGTGCATTTTCGGTTGAAGCCGACACCCTTTCATTTTTTTAGCCTAAGTTGTTGAAAATGGCCAAAATCAATGAGGCATTAGAGTTGTTGAATAGCCTCATTCATTCAAATGTTGATGATATGATAAGAATGAGCAAGCATGCTCTTTGTAACATTCAAAATTGTTTGCTAGATGCACAAGAAAAGATTAAGTTTTTGCAGTTGGAATCTCAGCTTCAGCGAGACGAACTTCAGCAAAAGAGTCACCATTCTGAACTTGTTTCTGTTCAGAAGATTGTGAAGGACTCTCATCAGAAGAAAGAAGATAAAGTTGCAGATGATTCCCATTCAGTTCCTCGTACTAGAGTGGATTTTCATGCAGATGCAGCAGCTAAACCTGCACTTCTCAAGCCCATCATCAGACCTTGGGAAGAGCTTGTCCACAACAAGCACCGAACTGGTCTTGGATATGACAAGGATGTGTCCTTTCATATTCCAGACTACACAAAGCCCATCATATTTCAGAGTGTCGGATTCATGTATGACAGTTCACCTGCAGCTGTTCCAGATCCTGTTCCACAACAACAATAGATTGAGAAATGCCAACACTGTGATCGAGTTGGCCATATGAAAGATAATTGTTTTGATCTTCATCCATGCAAGCACTGTGGTCAACACACCCATTCTTCAGACAGATGCTTCAGACACAAGCCTCCTGCAAGAACCAAGATTCATCTTGGATGGATCGCTTCTTGGCAATGGGCATCAGCAGCCAAGAAGATGTTTACGACACATGTTAGAACTTGTTCACGCATATTGAACAAACTTGCAATTGAGTTTTCGCCATCATCTCACCTTGTCCCTGACAGGGGGGAAAATGGTGGTCATGTACAAGCTTCGACGACAGATCAAGCGAGCCTGAGCCACAATCTCTCATTCCATGTTCAGAGTTGTAGCCAGCAGTTCAAGCGAGCCTGAGCCACAATTCTTCATTCCGGATTCAGAGATGTAGCCAGAGACACGGATGCCCATGAGCATGCCTTCCGTTGGTGGACAACCTTAAACCATCATCTTTGGTTGGTGGATAACCTAAAACCATCACAGGTAGTAGACCTCCCTTCTTTTAGGTCGAAGGTCTCCCTTTCATATGAGGAACACTTCCTCTAGCAGAAGCCTTCAGCTTCTTGCCAGCTTTGGTTGAGTTCCAAGAAATGCTTCAAGCATTCCAGAGTTGTTGGTAATCCTAAAACCATCATAGGTAGTATACCTCCCTTCTTTTAGGTTGAAGGTCTCCCTTTTTTATGAGGGACAATTCCTCTAGCAGAAGCTTTTAGCTTCTTGCCAGTTTTGGAAGAGTTCCGAGAACTGCAACAAGTTTTGCGTTCCAGTGTTGGTGGTCATCCTTAAACCACCTCTTTTTTCCAACATTTCAGAGAGTTGATTCAGCCAAGTGCTGCCATGCATACTTTGCAGATTTGTATTACAACTCTTTTCTTGGACTCACACATACCCCTTCGGATTAAGGGGGGATGTTGGAACACCTAATCCTACATGGGTAGGTGTGGAATGCAAAAAGTCACAATGGAGTCCAAGTGACCTTGGAATGTGAAACCAAGAGTCACACCATTGTACTATAAATGTACATCTTTGTATAATGGAAAACAAGAAAGCCTCACGCTTATCTTTCATTGTGTGTTGAGTCTCTAGTATGTGTGTATTTATCCTTCTCATATACTATGTGTGTGCTTAACATCGTGCTTAATCGTAGATTCCGAACCCGTGAACTCAAAACTCTCACCATTTAAGTCTAAAATCTACAATTGGCTATTGTTGTCAAAGCTCTCAGATTGAGGATCTTATTTATGCTTGATTAGTTTACATCAGTTAAAAGAGGAATGAGTTATTGCTATTGTATCCTTGACTGATAATTGTTGTTACTTTGCTGAATAAATGATTTAGTTTTAGAGCATTGAGTTTCCTTTAGTTGCAAGTGGGATTTATTAAAAGCATCCGTTTATTATTGTATTTGAAAGATCTATACTACATTTTAAGAAACATTAATCTCTGGGATTATAATGTGCACATATTGTGTACACTCTTGAAATAAGAGGACTTGCCCAGGTTTATAATTAATGTGGGATAAATAGGAGTTTTAAAAGGCACCTTTTAGCACCCAACCGAGCTCTTATCTCCCTATCCTTGATAGATGTTGCAAAACTGTAGGAGGTTTTTGTAGGTAAGTATGTTATGAAGAAAAAAATCTCTTGGCATTTTGAAAACCATCTCCAGCTATCTATATTCTGCATTAGAAAAACATGTATAAAATAGGAAAATTATAGATTTTGAAATAGGTCCCAAAGACATATCCAAATCTACAAACTGGTAGCACCTATTCTTGACAAATTCTCTTAATATTTCATAATTCATCTTTGTTCATCCATAAGCTTCTCTGAAACCGATCGCTCACATGCGCACTAAAACACAACAAATTCCTTGTTAGCTCCAGTAGAAATTCAAGCAACCTGAATTGGTGAATACTTCAGCAAATCTTGGTTCCTCCATGAATATCTTAAGGTCCATGAGCTCCTATTGAACCACAAAGCCTCCTTTGTATTCCTTCTCCTTCACAGCCATCTCCCTTTATAACCAAGATTCCCTCTGAAAAATATGACACCTGTAAAGACAAATTGGACAACAAGCTGCTTGGCACAATGAAAAACTCTTCAAGGATGATACTGGGAGACTAAACATGCAAGGATTAATTACTGAATGGAAAAGAGTAGCTTGGGGTGAAGTCTTAAACAATTATTTGACAACTCGGATTTTGATGATGACATATGACCATAAACAGAAATAGAATTATTCACAGTGAATTCAAATGACCTCACCCTTCACCTATCTAATAAAAAAGTGACACCTCACACCATTTTGGACCTTTTTGTAGAAAAACATAGTTTCGTAGCGAAATCTCCTAATTTGCTTTGTAAAATGATATGAAACTATGAAAAACTGATAGGTGGAGTGTTTTTTTATTTAAATGCATGGGTATGAAAAATAGATGATATGAGGCTTGAATTGAATTAAATTACATGATCAGAAGGGGATATTAAACCTTAAGGTAGACACCAACAAATGAAATTTAGTCAGACATTTCATGAAATTTTTTTATGAGACTCCATCAACCTAGGTGAAAAAATGCATGACCCAACATGATATAACATGAACCCTATGGTGACCTTATCAAAACAAATTTTGAAAATTTTGAGTGTGATAACAGGAGAGATACTACGATGATAGGGAAAAAGTGTTTTATGAGCTAAAGATGGGATCTATGACAAATGATGAGTATACTAACAAGTTCTTGGAGTTACTAAGATATGTGCCTTACATCAAGGAGGAGTAGGCCAAGATTCAGAGATTCATCAGTGTGTTGCTGATATAATTCAAAGATAGGATTGAGTGTGATGAGCCTAGATCACTGGAGGATGCTATTCAGAAACTAAATAATTGTTATGAAAAATCAAAGCAGAAATCTGAGACTAAACCGAACTGGAAAGATAATGCAAGGAGAAAAGTAAAATGGGAAAAGAGGCAAGAAATACCTCAAGATACAAGTAATAAAGAGAATATTGCACCACCTAAGAAGTCCAATACATCTGGTAGAGGACATGGAATTCTGTCCGAGGAGTTGAATAAGAGTGAGAATAGGGAGCTCGTGCGTTGTTGGAATTGTGGAGGAGATCATCGTAGGAGATATTTTCCACAACATCAGGGTGGTAGGCCGTAGTTCTACAATGCTCAAGAGGCACAAATGGTGGGAGATGTGGGACATATTATTCCCATGATCTATGCAACGCTAGATAATAGGAAATAAGATCACTAGGCATCTATTATTGAGATGGATGGTAATATTTGTGATCAAGTTATTTCTATTTTGACTGACCTTGGATCTAATTATAGTTATGTTAGTCCCGACCTGGTGGATAGGTGACGTTTGAATAAATAATTGCATGCAGAGTCTTGTTTAATGCATTTGGATACACGTATCAAGAAGAGAGTTGATCATTGGGTAAGAGATTGTGAATTTGAGTTGAATGGCATGTCTACATCAACACACTTGAACATATTTCCATTGGGATCATATAATATGCTATTGGGGATGGAATAGATATATCTTCACAGAACCAAGGTAGATTGTTATGAAAATTCTATTGAATGATTGAATGATAATGGGGATCGAGCGTCTTACAGGATAGTAAGAAAGCCACATCTGCTAGGATGGTGAAAACTATGCACGCCAAGCACAGGTGCAGGAAAGGGTGTGTGTTATTTACAGTGCACATTTATAGTGACAAAGGTAAGGAAGTTGATGATGCATTTTTTTTTATCAGGTACACAGTTCTACAATAGTTTTAGGATGTATTTCCCATAGATATTTCAGAGTTGCCACCTCACAGGGAAGTATAATTTTCTATTGAGTTTGTACCAGGGGTAGCACCAACATCTAAGTTAAAGTTGTAGTTGAAGGAAATGTTGGAAAAGGGATACATTAAGCCAAGTGTATCACCATGGGGCACACTGGTAATTTTTGTGAAGAAGAAAGATAATACTCTTAGACTATGCATTGATTACAGATAATTGAACAAAGTGTCCATTAATAACAACTATTTGTTGCCAAGGATTGATGAGTTGTTTGATCAGGTGAAGGGAGAAGTACTGTTATCGAATATTGATCTGAGATCAGGATACCATGAGGTATGCATTAAAGAATATGACATTCACAAGACAACCTTCCAGACCAAGTATGGGCATTATGAGTTTGTTGTAGCTCCTTTTGGTTTGGCTAATGCTCCAGCTACATTTGTGTTCTTGAGAATATCGTCTTGCATCCTTATCTATACAATTTCATTATTATATTAATTGATGATATACTGGTATATTCTAAAGATAAGGAAGAACATTTTATGCATTTAACAACAATGTTGAGATTTTTGAGAGAAAATCAATTGTATGCTAAGCTCAACAAGTGTCGTTTCTTTCAAACTAAGTTACATTACTTGGGACATGTTGTTTCCAAGGAGGCAATCACAATAGATCTAGAAAATATAAAGGTCATCAAGTAGTGAGTAGCTCCTAGGAATGTGGATGAGGTGAGATCCTTCATGGGATTTGCATGTTATTACAAAAGGTTCATCAGGAAATTCTCATAGATTTCTTTTCCTATTACATCATTGTAGAAAAGGTAAGAATTTTGAATGGAAATAGGAGTGTGAGGCCTGTTTTGAGAATATTAAGAATTTTTTGACACATGATCCAGTGTTAAAGATCACATATCCGGACAAGGAGTTTGTAATATGTACAAATTCTTGCAAGAAAGAACTTGGTGGAGTCCTTATGCAGGATCGATAGGTGATATTATATGAGTCAAAAAAAATAAATGAGCATGATTAGAACTATACGACGCATTATCTTGAGTAGGAAGAAATCATATATGCATTGAATATGTAGAGGCATTATCTTCTTGGCAGCAGGTTTTTATTGATGAGTGATCACAATGGATTGCGATATCTATTGGACCAACTGAATCTGAAGGCTAGACAAGCTAGATGGTTGGCCATGATTAGTGATTTTTACTTCGATATTAGGTACATAAAAGGTAAAGAGACTGAAGGCTGCAGATGCTCTTAGCAGGCAGATACAAGTAAATCACATAGCAGCCATGAGCTTCTATTGGATAGATTTACACGATAGGATCTTGCAAGTAGGTTAGCATGCTGACATGTATATGGATATTGTGCATAGGTTGCAACAGAGTACAATTAAAGGCACTGGTAGTGGTACAGGTACATGTATAGGTATTAGTGCATGTAGAAGTACATGTGTAGGAGTACAGGATGTGGATTATTATCTCATGACAGATGACTTGGTCAGGTTTAGAGATAGGATGTATTTGTCAGACAACTGTGATCTCAAGAAGGTGATATCGAGAGAGTTTCATGCGCAACCATATTCAGGTCAACCAGGCTACTAGAAGACATTGACAACAGTGAAGAAGTTTTACTATTGGCCGAATCTGAAGAGAGACATAACCAATTTTGTGGCTAGCTACTTATATTTTCAATAGGTTAAGGCATAGTGTAAACATCTAGGTGGACTATTATAGTTTATTGTGATTCTAGAATGGAAATGGGAGGTCATTTCCGTTGACTTTATCATAGGTTTTCCAAGGAAAGTGAGACCATTTTATTCTATCATGGTTGTTAACATGTTGACAAAGGTATCACACTTCATTTCAGTGAAGTATACATTCTCAGCTAGTGATGTAGCACATGTGTTCATTAGAGATGTGGTCAGATTGCATGGTGTTCTGAAGAATATTGTATCAAACATGGACGCAAATTTCACTTCCAAGTTTTGGAAGGAGTTTTCTGCAGGTTTGGGCACAGATTTGTTCTTCATCACAACTTATCCTCCATATACATATGGATAGACAAAGAGGGTCAACAAGATATTGGAGGATATGTTGAAGATGTATGTGATGCATCAATAATGAAAGTGGGAAGAGTATCTTCCACTGGTAGAGTTTGCTTACAACAATGGGTAACATGAATCATTGAGGATGAGTCCATTTGAGGCACTTTATGGGTGGAGTTGCAATAATCCCATAAGTTGGACTGCTCGAGTTAACAGGGTGCTTATTGGACTAGAAATGTTAGAAGAAATGGAACAAGAAATGTCGATAATTAAGAAGAATTTGAAAGTAGCACAGGATATGAAGAAGATTTATGCAGATTAGAATAGGTTGTTTAAGGAGTTTCAGGTTGGGGAATAGGTGTACTGGTGCATCAATATAAAGAAGATATCCATGCATATTGGATCATGTGCCAAGACGACACCATGGTTTTGTGGACCTTTGAATATTATTAAGAGGATTGGGCTAGTAGCCTATCGACTTGCACTGCCTTCCACAATGAAATTGTATGATGTTTTCCATGTGTCATTACTTAATAAATATGTTAAATATGTTGATAATTTTATTGAATGGTATCTATTGCAGGTGGAGCGACTGGGAGGCACTAGTCTCTATAACATTTTTCTCGGGGACGTCGACACAGGTCTTTGGGAAAAAGTCCCTAGACGCACATATTCATATGATGTGGAAGTGTCCAAAGCCTCCCAGGTTCACCCATGCCTATATTATGGGAGGGTCTGGGGGTTTGAAGGTCTAAAACCTTAGTGGGACCTAGGGGCTATATACTCAAGGGTTTGGGTTGGCTCCTAGGAATTCTGTTACTGATGTGGGAGGTCTATTTGATGCGTTTCTGCCGATTCAACTTCCTTAACATAACCTAGGAGGTTGAATTATATAATAGTAACTCTTCGTCACATGTTTACCCCAGTTATCCAGTTACATGGGTAGATGTGGGATGTGGGTGTTACATCATCACTCTTCAATATATCAATCCAAAATCAATTCAAATTTAATCATCACAGTTAAAACTATATCATCAAGTAATACTTCATTGACAAACATCAATAAACTCAACAAGGCTGATTAAATTGATCACATATAATATTCATGAAAACCCTAGAATATATATGCGCTTCCCATAAAATACTTTTGCATGTATACATGCCATTCAATAAGCAAAACCACGTATAGATCTGTCCAAATTGCAGAATTGACATGTGACTTACCAGAATGAGACCTGCGTATGAACATGCCTTTCATTTATCAAACCCGCATATGCACATGCCTTTCAACTATGAAACCTGCATAAATATCTGTAATTATTGAATTATACCTTCCATGCACATCATACCTTCAGAAAAGAACCCATATATTGACATACATAATAAAACGCTCATTAATAACATGTACCATGCATACTTACTTAAGGTTGAAATATTCATCAAATACCCATCACTTTCACACAAAACACTTTGATCTTCATCTCCTTATATAGATTAGGCCTTTAGCCAATACCATGGTTCAAAACCATACTAATGTCGATGGTATTGTTTGACGGGATCAAATACCTATTTCTAGGCTCAATATTATGGGCCAATACCATGGTAAATACCCTTGGCATTTAGAATACCATGATTCAAAAACTGTACGTTCTTTCTCTTCTCCATACTTGCGTATGTATGTGGATTTGTTGATCTAGATCTTGGTGGGAGGCCCCCAAGATCTAAAAAATTGAAATGGATATTGGGGGGGGGGGGGTGGGGGAGGCCCCCATGATTTGAAAAATTGTAATTCTGGAAGAAAAGAGGAGAACACACATTAAACAAAACACCAAAGAAATTTTTTTATTAAGAGAGAGAATATACATAAAAGCTACATTGTGGTGAAAAAATGTCCTTTTACAAGATGCAACTTGTTAATTATAGCACTTTTTAGTTACAATACCACAGGTAAATTCCATGGGTGGGTAAATACCAAAGGTGAATGAATACCATAGGTGGACGTCACTTACAATACCATGGGTGGATAAATGCCATGGGTGGATGAATACCATGGGAGAATGCCATTTACAATACCATGGGTAGAATTCATGGGTGGATGAGTACCATGGGTGTATAAATACAATGAGTGAATGAATACCATGGGTAGATGCCACTTTCCAGTCAGATCATTCCTCCCTCAAGAAGAAATGGTCCCCATTGCATGAAGTTATCTCTTGAGAAGATTTGTTGAATATGAAGGGTCATTGAAGAGAAGGGTTTTGTGTGGGTAACCCATAACCGTGATGAAAAATAATCTAAGGATAGAGATACATTGTAATGCTTGTGACCAATTGTGATACTAATAGTGTGCGACCTAGAAAATGGACTTCAAATAAGTGTGGGTTTGTGGATGACCCATAACCATGAAAAACAGAGATCCGAGGATAAAGATAGGATATAATTCTCGTAACCAACTGTGGTACTAATAGTGTGCAACCTAGGAAGGAGCCTACATAGCCTGGGGTGGGAGGGAAAGTATCCAAAGAACCCAAGTCGGATGTTTCTATGTTGAAACTGATGAATGTGAAGCAGGTTCCTACTAAAGCGGGGTGGGAGGGCATGTCTCCAAAGGGAACCCGCTTCGAATGTTGCTCCAGATATAAACACTAATTTAAAATTGGAATAACTTGGTTAATATAACTTAGAATCGTTATTATAACCTATTTTTGGAAATAAAATGACCATTTTAAATCTATATATGAGATTAAAATCCCTATTTTGACACTCTAGAAACACATATTCATGTTGCAACTGTCCCACCATCACAAAAATTCTGAAAAAAAAATAGTTGATTTTAAATGAACGATATCTCCCTCATTCGAACTTCGATTTGACCAATTTTTTTTTTTTCGAAATTGGGTGATTTTTCAAGAGGAGATCATATTTTTAATCATTATTTTGAATTATGCATAAAAAAATCAAAAAAATGATATGAGAGTTGCCGTCTATGAATTGTCATCAGAAAAATTTCTACAACACAACTAATTTTAAATCAATGATATCTCCCTCATCCAGACTCCGATTCGGCTAATTATTTTTTTGAATTTGGGTATTTTTTTGCAAGAAATCCAGATATGTTATTTTTTTTGTAAATTTTTCAACCAAAAGTTTCAGATCTTATCTGTAAACTCGCCACCCAAAATATTCTTGCAAAAAATGAAAAAAATATAAAATCTTCCCACTTTTCCCAAGAAAGTGATCTATGGAGGTCATAGCACGTGAATCAAGTTTGCTGAAGATTGCTGAAAAAATTTGAATATGCGTTAAACCCTCATTCCCATGTAGCTGTAACCTGAATCTGATACCACTGATCTGGATCTTGGGGGAGACCCCCAAGATCTAAAAAATTGAAATGGATCTTGGGGGTGGAGGCCCCCAAGATCTGAAAAAATTGAAATTCCAGAAGAAAAGAGAACACATAGTAAACAAAACCCCAAAGAAACTTTTTTATTAAGAGAGAGAATATCTATAAAATCTACATTATGGTGGAAAATCTTTCCTTTTAAAAAATCTGACTTGTTACCTATATCCTTTTTTAGTTACAATACCACATCTAAATTCCATGGGTGGACGTCACTTACAATACCATGGGTGGATGAATACCATGGGCGAATTCAACTCAGAATACCATGGGTAGATTCCATGGGTGGATGAATACCATGGGTGTATAAATACCATGGGTGAATGAACACCATGGGTGGATGAAAACCATGGGTGTATAAATACCATGGGTGAATGAATACCATGGGTAGATGCCACTTTCCATTCAGATCATTTGATTTAAAGAACCCGCGTATATTTATCAAAAAACCACCTTCATCATTCCTCTGTCTCTAAACTATTATGCCTTTCTCCAAACTCTCTATCATTGTCTTGACATCTTCTTCATGCAGGTTGTAATCAAGGACAACTCATCAAATAGGTTTCCATCAAGGAAAACATATTTTTTCATAATTACAACAACCTCTGGATTCCCTTGGTTGTTTATGGATTGGTTTATCCCATGAGATCCCACATTCATGCTTGGAATATGGAATGGGGATGGTTGGCTGAAAGAAATATTTGGTTTAGACGAATATATGGCCGAGTGGTATGTGGAAGTCCCTAACCTCATTGGATTTTTCATATGGTTAATAAAAGATAAGTTTCTCTTGATTTTGATGAGTAAATGTACTTGTTTTTTTTTGGATTTAATGGTCGTTCTATCATTGGTATTTATTTGGTTATATGTTGGTTGTAATAATGGTTATTTTACTAATCTAAGTATGGAAATGATCACATTTTCATCAATGAATTTCTATTTCATGAATGTATGAACTAACTAGTGTTATGACAACTATTGTGAGAAGGCATTGGTCCTTCTTATTAAACCTCATATAATTTTTTAGATCCTTATGTTCAGATATGCATTCATTACTTGTAGGTTGCATGTTTACCATGTGTTTGATGAAATGTCAGTGCCAAATGGGAATAGTCAGGTCAAGTGCTTGTTCAAGTTTTGGTTTATATGCTTTATTTCTATGTCATTCATCATTTCTAAAAGTTTCACTGAGATTTGGGAAGAGGCCAAAGTCCTAGCCTTGAAAAGTGGCTCAAAACTCAAGTTTTATCGCATAGGACTGACTGGAAAAGTCCATATTTGTTGGAAGGAAGGCCTATGGGAGAGACTGGAGGCTTACAGTTGATTGCATGCCTTAGAAAGTGAGTGAATTAGGCTCTATTACAGGGAAAAAGAGAGTTATCTCAAGGGTTGGATACCTGGAGGGGTTGGGATTCTCTTGGAAGTACTATAACCACTGAGGGAAGTTAGTAAGGTCTCAAGTTGTCAAATCCATTTCCTTAAGGTCATATAGGAGGTTGAGTCTTACCATATTTACCCTCAGCTGATGTTTACCCTAGGAAAACTAGTGAAAGTGGGTAAATGTGGGAGGAACACGTTACATTCCTAACCTCCAAAGTCATCTATTTGGATTTACTTAGGTAATTTTCTTCAAAATAGTAACTTCTCGATGCATTCCCATATACCACAAAATTTTTTCTCCTTATAATTCAAAAGGTAAATCCATATCCTGGAAAGGTTTCTAGACTTGATATAAACAATTTAGATTTCTTTGGGCATGTTACTAGTCTAGAAAGATTTCTCACTTTAGAGTATAAATATTTGGTTTGGCATGTAGAATACATCAACTAAAAGCCAAGGAAATTTATGTTCATTACTTAGACTCCAATTTTCAATAAGTTAATTGTATATTTGTCTTTCCTTACGTTTATCATTGAGTTTTGAAGTGCCTCCACATGCTTCCTCCATATCATTAGCTATCAATGAAATAAATCTACGTTAGGTCCCTACAATACTAGTTTAG
Source organism: Pinus albicaulis (assembly GCA_034641835.2). Taxonomy (NCBI): domain Eukaryota; kingdom Viridiplantae; phylum Streptophyta; class Pinopsida; order Pinales; family Pinaceae; genus Pinus; species Pinus albicaulis. Next base: position 1,090,151,272 of record CM076579.1, on the reverse strand, counting down.
CCCCCATATTATTATTGTTTTGTCCCATAGAAGCCCACTATTGTTATTTTGGTGCCCTTAAATTATTATTGTTATGTAGACCCTAATTATATTTTGAACCTTTAGAATGCTATATATACCAGTGTAGAAATATACAAACAATATGTATATACCAATGGATTCAATCTGATCATGCAATATGCTAAAGAAAAATACTGAATCCTTCTACAATTAATTATGTGGAAATTGAACACAATCGCACAATCTCACCAAGTAAAAGAAAGAAGAAAATCAATCCACAAAAAAGATATTTTCTCTGGGGAAGTATTGATGCTCAAAACCCCTCTATCTCTATTGTATAATGAACCAATGAATCGTGAAACAATACAATTCATTCTTGCTCACAAGAATCTATTGCACTCTCCTAATCGTCTCACACTAATCCAGACAAAATTGGTCCAACACTTAGCCAATTCTCAGCATGTCTTCAGCCTGCCTTACTCATGTAATCCCTATTCTTTAGGAATTTCAGCCTTCCTTGACAGCACAAGTATCATGGGAAACCTATGGTGTGTTAAATTCGCCCGAGAAATTTGCTACAAATACAACTGATACATAACTTCCCTTTAACCTTTGTCTCAACTGGGTCTTCATCAGGACAGACATGCATCCAACTATTAATAGTAAATCATCAGTCACTTGAAAAATCAATGCATGTGAATTAAATCTAATTTAATTCACGTGACCTCTCACTAGTGCAATAATCGGTTACAACTAGTTAGACTGACTTTAACTCACTTAATTGAGTTAACTAATTTCTCATGCACTAAACTAATACACTAACTACAACATAGACTCTAAAACAAATAGAATCACTCTACATGCCTCACCAACCACCCTCAACTCTAATTTCATGAGCTAATTGAGTCTATCACACTTAGTTAACTATTACAAGTGATTATGAGATAAGATTACAATTTACTGTCCAATTTATTTAAGGGATAAATAAAATTGACACACATTTCTTCTAATTAATTAAGAAATAATTAAATCAAAACCCTCCATGGTATCCATTTATGGATTCCATTTTGTGGATGTCAATGTCACTGTTTCTTGTTGCAAATTTCAACACTCCCTCTCAATAAGAAAGGAATTAATCTGTCCTGATCCAGTACCTTTGGAATGTTCTTGCATGCAACACTTCTCTAGTGTTGTTCACACATGTAACTATCCTGAAACTGAATAGCCTCCAAACAACTTGACATGTTAATGCATTTGTCATCAGAGTCTTCTGACGAATGTATCCTACTGTACATGTCTACTGGATTCTCTGCACTATTGACATCTGCATCCATGCACTCTACACTGCTGCCAACTCTGATATACACTCCAATATATGACACCTATCACTCTGATTTCGATATTCCTAACATCTGACTGCATCAATATAACTGATCCTTCCTACTATTGATTTACTGTGGGCTCCTCGTAGCCAAGTTCGATCCATTGGACACACCATCTCAATGAACCCTGCCCAAATTTCTTCTTGGGATCATATCTGCACATTGCCCCACCTCACACCTGGAGGTATAGCTTCATGTACTCCCTTTGCCTATCTGGCTCGAAATTTCCCCATCATGTAGATCTTTGATAGAGTGGACTCTTCCACTCGGTCTCCTCTCCGCTTCTCCAATTGTGGCTGCTCCACAACCTTCTGAGACTACATGTTAAGAGGCTCCCTCTCAGCCACCAAGTCACTAACCTCTTCTTTTCTCCTTAAATATTTTCATGCATCTTGTACCTCAAGTGCATGCAGGTTCTTGACTCGTGCACATTTTAATTGTCCCGCCGTCACAAAATTTTATAAAAAAAGAGCTAATTTTAAATTGATGATATCTCTCTCATCCGAGCTCCAATTCGACCGATTTTGTTTTGTTTTTTTTTTTTTAATTTGGGTGTTTTTTCGCAAGGACCAAATATGCTATTTGTTTTGAAAATTTACATCAAAATTTCAGATATTCTTTGCAAAATCGCACGCCCAAATAATTCCTGCTCTGATACCATGTAGAAATTATACAAACAATATGTATATACCAATGGATTCAATCTGATCATGCAATATGCTAAAGAAAAACACTGAATCCTTCTACAATTAATTATACGAAAATTAAACACGATCGCACAATCACACCAAGTAAAAGAAAGAAGCAAATCAATCCACAAAATAGATATTTTTCCTGGGGAAAGATTTCTGCTCAAAACCCCTCTATCTCTAATTCCTAATGAACAAAGGAATCATGGAACAATATAATGCATTCTTGCTCATAAGAGTCTACTGCTCTCTCTTGATCGTCTCACATTGATCCACATAAAATTGGTCCAATACTTAGCCAATTCTCAGCCTATCTTCACCATGCCTTGCTCACGTAATACCTCTGGAATGCAATCCCTATTCTTTAGGAATTTCAGCCTTCCTTAACTATGCAAGTATCATGGGAAACCTATGGTGTGTTAAATTGTGCCCGAGCAATTTGCTACAAATACAACTGATAGATAACTTCCATTTAACCTTTGTCTAGATTGGGTTTTCATCATAACTGACATGCATGTATCTATTAATAGTAAATTACCAGTCACTTGATAGATTATTTTATGTGAATTAAATCTGATTTAATTCACTTGACCTCTCACTAGTGCAACAATCAGTTACAACTAGTTAGACTGACTTTAACTCACTTAATTGAGTTAACTGATTTCTCATGCATTAAACTAATACACTAACTGCAACTTGGACTCTAAAACAAATAGAATCACTCTACATGCCTCACCAACCACCCTCAACTCGAATTTCATGAGCTAACTGAGTCTATCACACTCAATTAACTATTACAAGTGATTATGAGACAAGATTACAACTTATTGTCCAATTTATTTAAGGGATAATATTTGACACACATTTCTTCTAATTTAATTAAGAAATAATTAAATCAAAAGCCTCCATGGTAGCCATTTCTGGATGCCATTTTCTATATGTTGTTTCAGGATCTAAATTCTATTGTTTCTTGTTGCAAATTCAACACCAATACCAAGGAGGTTATGTCATTTGAATCATCCAATAATTTTTCACTTATGTGATGTAAAGGGAAGTTTACCTCTCAAAGTGACTTACTATCTAGTCGCTGATCTATATTTTCTTATTTTTTCATGTTATTTAGATCTAAATTCATAACATTTGGTATATGTTAATACCCTAGTAATTCTCGTCATTTGGATTTGGTGTATAGTTAAAGAAAACCAAGGGTAGCTAAGAACCTCTTTTGAAATTCAGGATCTAGCCTTCCTAAATTCTAGAGAGGGATCTCTCCTCAAGATTTAGCTTGATTTTGTTATAATATTTTAGGCTAGTTATAATTGGACAATTGTTTTGGTTTGAATGTTTGGTGGGAATAAAAGGTACTTCAAGAAAAACCACAAAGGCATCTACCAGACCATTGGGCTATGGAGTCAATTTCTTGGCAAGCAGAGCTAGGAAATAAGGTCAAAAGAGAAAATTTACTAAGGGCAGGGTAGATGACCTTCAAAGGGTTTGGAAATAGGCTTTTTGATGAAATGGTAAGATCTGAACAAAATGGCAATGAAGAATACTTAAGTTACAGAAATGAAGATGAAAGGAAGGGGTCAAATAGGGACTAAGAACATTTAAGAATTCTTAAGTCCGGTTATCAGCAGAAAACATATCAATGAATAACTAGTAAAAAACAGGGAGCTTTTTAACACTAATCCTGTTTAAGCTTTCCTAGTTAATCATTAAAGACAGAAAACATATGAATGTATATATGGAACTTTTAGAAAGATAAACATTGAAAACAGGAAAATA